>BGPR01006370.1:0-17548 GCA_013235015.1 Araneus ventricosus | reverse complement strand
TTACCTTACAATGGTCCACTTCGTCACTTGTTACTTAAAAATAAATATTAAAAAAAGTATAGATAATTAATAAATTTAGAGTGTAACATAAATCTTAATATGTAGAGAATATGTATGCATTTTTTTTCAAGCCAAAAACAAAAAAAAAAACAGTTCTTTGAAAATAAACATTCAAAATTTACAAAAGTGGTCCATTGTACCCTGGTCTCTCCTATACATAATGTATACTACACTTGCATAAAAATTTATTGTTTTTAAAGGGCTGAATTTACCTCTAAGGGCCTCTTAAACCCTAAAGATAATTAATTTTAGAATTAATAGTTATTTCTGACAGTGTGACGATGAAAGATTACAACACTTGCGAGTACTTGATACATGTTCATGCATTTAATTTTCTTGCAAGTCGCATGTTAAGGAAAAATGACCTAATCATATTGTAAATTACTAAAAAAGAGTTTGTTTAAGGTGTAGGAATGCATCTTATTGGTTAATATAAAATCTGTGGCAAATAATTGCATTTGATAATTACAGAGAGAATTAATGATAGCATAGATGATGAAATTATGGCAATAGCAAATTTAATAATAACTTCATATTAATTGTAAAATCTATTAAAATATGTATGTCTTCGTTTAAATTTTTTCTATCAATTATAGCTTTTTATACAGAGATGTGCAATTCTTTGTGTCTGTTTCTTTGCGAAAAATATAAACGCAAAAAAAAAACTATTTGCATCGCCTAAAAGGCAATTACACATTGCAACTGTCATCCCTTTTTTGGGGGTTGTCAGATCGTAAAGAAGGGACGTCCAACCCCCTTCGGTCAAGGACACATTGAAGGAGAAAGCGCCCATCGAATACTTGCTCTCCCTTGATAACGAAATATAAGCAAGTGTGCTACAGCCTTAAACGTGCTAGAGCGGACCTTGCTTTAGTTGCTGATTGGGTAAATAGCGTGTAGCGCAAGTGATTGAGATCACATGCAGAGGTTCTGGGGTTACCTCCATATAAATGAATCCGAAAAGTTTTGCCTGCCTTAGCCACTTGGTCAATGGTAGCTTCAGAGTTGAAAAATACTTGTATTTTTTCTTCCAGGTGTCGGTCTTTTTCTAAAAGAGTAAAATTTTGTTTTCCCATGGCTGAATAGTGCACTTGTAGTATCACACCCACTGAAAGCATGAATGAACAAAATCATTCTGCTGAGTTTGTATTTAAATGACATTGTGGAGTATAACACATCAGGCGTCCTCCCTTTTCCACATTTTCGGAAGTACAAGTTCTCTTTCATTGGAGCTAACCCCGTTAGGACTAAAAAGTAAATGTCTTCACCAACCATGAAAATATTGTCATACTGAGATTTAACAGAAACAACAGTTTCAACAATTAGTACGTCTGCATCCTCTACTGCCTGTTTAACTGTTATATTTGCTTTTTGTAGAAACTTTTTCAAGAGGTCAATGAAACGCACCTTGTTTCTTTCATTTGCTAAAAATTGTTCTTGAGAAATTTCTCGACATGTGGCTTCATTGAAGATTATCTCATGTGATGAATGCAAGTTTGCTCGTCGAATGCGTTCTGCACTTTTGGTGCTCTTTCCATTCACATCAGAAGGATATCCATCAAACACTACAGCTACGTTCGATCCATAATGTGTTTGTAAGTATGTCAAATAACTCCTAGAAATGTCCCCGAAATTCAAGTTCCGCCGCCAAACAACTTTGTGAAGTAAGTGGCCTCCATCCACCACTACAAAATTATTTTTACCTTGGACAGCATCAATTTTGGTTGGTGTGAACGCTGAAAACAGGGACGATTTAGTTCCCTTTCGCATTCCCTCTTCATTAAACAGTGACAAAGGGAAAGGTGACAGTTCAAATATGAGAAACATTTTCAAGTCTTCATCTGACTGTTTGGCGACACAAATTCTGTGGAAGAGGGTTAGTGGGTCCACAGTAATTTTTTCTTTCCCAATTTTAGCACTGTTGTTAACAGAAGCAAGTGTAATGGCTTTATCTTTACGCTTGAATTTAACGTTTCTGAAGTTGCCACCAACAATTCTGGAGATTCCCTTGCAGCCAAGTTTGAGAGACAAGTGGCAGTTAACATCCGCCGTTCCTAATACACCACCGCTTATTGACATCAGTACATCATTTATGGGGAATGGTATGTGTTCAGTAAACCACCTTATATTAGTTTAGGACATATTCATCAAAAATTGACGAAAAATAAAAATTTTCATAAATTTTTGAGAAAATCGCGATTGTTTCGAAGCCTGTGTCTCGGTCACTATTTAAGTTACAGAGATGATTTTGGGTTCAAACTGTGACAAATTTACTCTACTTTAAATTTGTGAAAGATAATATTTTCTGTAAAACCAACCGTTCTGGAGATATTGTGAAAAAATTTAGAAAAGATCCAAAATTTTGATGTTTTGTTCAAGTGGCGCGCCTTGGCGCGACGAGGTCGAAAACTTGGATTTTACGACACGTGCCCAACACTAACAACATATCCAAAAATCCAAACTACCCGACCTTTTGCACAGCAAACCCCTATTTTCTGACGGATTTACTGGACTACATTAGACACTTCAACATTAATAAGCAAAATTAATTTAAAAAATTTTGAAATAAAGGAATCATAAAAATTTCCTTAATATTTATTTAATTAAATTTCTTTTACTATTATTTCTTAATATTTTATTTATTTTCAACTTAAGGGATATTTCTAACATTGATATGCAATGTTCCAATACCAATTTCTATTCGACTAGGATGAGGGAAACCATGGGAAAGCAACTAGATTTTAATTAGAATGAGTTAATTAGAAATTTTTTTAAAACAATTCCATTACTTGAAATCTCTCCATTCTGTTTAATTTCAGGATTGGAATCATTCTTAACAATATTGATAAACTTTAATAATGTGGCCAGATGTCACAGACAAATTAGGGCAGTTCTGCTTTTAGATTCTTTATCCCAGATTCATAAAACTATCTTGGATTTCAATAAAACACCCCGAATTGTCCAAACTTTTTCTAATAAGTAAATCATATTAAAAATTTTTGAAAAAGAGATTAATTTGATTTAACTTTTGAAAATTAGCTTTTGAAGAATTCTCGTTCTCAATATTCAGTGCATACAGAATATGGTTACCTATTTTTAATGAATAATCACAATTCAGTATCATCCTTCCAATATTATCTCCCGTCATGTACAGAAATGTGATATCATTAGTGGAAATGATAATGGGACCAGATATGCCAGTTTCCCTCTCTTTGTCCCAAATCTCTCTACCAAATATTGTAGAGCATCCTTTGTTGAAATTAAGAAAATCTAGTCAATTTAACTTAAATAAACCACATTCTAACAAACCTGAGACTTGTAATCCATCTTTAATTTTTGAGTTGTCTTTTCAGCTTCTTTACATTTCTCAACTATTTCTAAAATAGTGTCAGCGTCTTTATCCATTTTTTGATCAAGTTCCAAACTAGCTGCTTTCAAACGAATGAGATCATTTTGCTCTTGAGCAAGAGTTCTGAAATTGTAATAGAACATAAAACTTATAAACGATGCATAAAAAATAACTTTAACACTGAAAATCTGCAATGTGAAAAAATGCTTCTGTTTGTCATTAAGAATTTAATGTCAGACATCAGCACTTTCCACTAGCACTTCCACAATGCCATTAATGTGAAATAATTAACATTTAATATTTTTGGATGCAAAATCAATATCATGAAACTTAATTACAAGCATCAAGAATTAGAAAAATTCCCAAAAGTGAAAATATAATCTATGCTTCTGATGAATGGCAATTTTCATAATTTTAAAGAAAAACCAAATTTTAAATCACATTCGGAAAATATACCAACAGGAAACAAAATTTCACCATTTTGAAGCAAGAAAAAATGATAAAGGGCATATTAACCCTTTAGCAATTTATTAAGTTATTGCAACAACATATGCAAACCTGCAAGACTTTTATAAATGCCATGTTAATTTTTTTTTTTTAATTCTCAATCAACTTAAATAGTTTAAATGTATTACATAATGCTGTTCTAATTTTCTATAGATAAAATTGAAAAACACTTTGGGAAGCTATCAAAATAGGATCTTGATAAGCTTGTTGCTGTACATGGAATGTCTTTTAAAAACAGTTTAATAGTCATGATTGTATGTCGTAAAAAGCAAATATAACAAAGTTCTGGCAAAAGTTATCAAGGGTCAAAAACCACAATTTCAATCTCCCAGATAGCCAAGCTCACAGTTGCAAGATTTTTTACATTTCATTATTTTTTAATTACATATTTTAAATTGTATACTGTTGTAGTTGTTTAATTGGAAATGAATTTGAAATGGTGAATGTGTTTTCTTTCAAAATTGTGAATGATGCTTAAAATTGGTGCCAACAAATACTTTTCCTAATTTTGCTTCTACAAAGCACCATTTTTGATACGAGAATGATTTGCAAGAAATGTTGGAGTTGTAAGATAGTGGAAATATAAATATATACAACAATAAATATGTCTTAGAATAAATATCTATGTAATTAAAAAAAATTAAAAATTAGAATGTTGCAGAATGAAAAAAAAGAGCTTGTGATCCGAGAGATTGTTGTGTTAAGTATGAGGCATATAACAAATGCTCTTAATCAAATGATAATAATTAAAGGGATTTTTCATCTTTGTGTAACAAATTATAAAAAAAAATATCAACATATTTACCTCTGAAGCATCTGGAAGGTTTCATTATAAGATTCTTTTTGTTTCTTAAATTGCAGATGGATTTTTGCAGATTTATGTTCATTAATTGACTGCAGTTCCTCCTTCATGAGGAGCTCCGATTCCAACTTTCTCAAATTTTCTTTCTCCTCCTGACATTTTTGGACGTCGGCTATGAAGTTCTTCACTATATCTCTATCAGTAAATAGAAATAATAAAAATTTAACTTCATTTCAGGCAAACATAATAAACTCATTGAAACAAACAAATAATGTTTTTATATGAATTAAAAATACACTCGTATTCATCAGAGACATAAAATGGGGGGGCGCCAATATCTGTATATCATTTTAAGACTAAAAATAATTTTAACATTGGCACAACGATGATGAAAAAATAAATGCAACAGAACACATAAATCACTTAATAAAGTCTTGTTATCTACAATAACTACCAATGTACTTAAATCTACAAAAATGGTGATACAAGAGCTGTATCAAAAGTAATGTAAAAGCTGGCATAACTTTCTTATTAACAAACCTATGTCATTCAAATTCTATATGTTTGTAGAGTAACTCTTCCTTTATAACAACTTTTCTTTTCCATTGATGAATTTCTAAGCAGAAGAAATGGGCCATCATTGAGTTTTTGACAAAGCAAGTATAAGTATAGTTCAACATCCACAGAAGGCTACTAAATGTTTTGGGAGATGACACCATTTTCAAGACTAGATTGCCTAGATGGATGAAGAGGTTTAACCCTTTAACACTGATGGTCCAAGATCCACTCATGCATCAAATTATGGCATTTTTACACTTATAATCTAAAATTAAGTCATTCATAGATATCATTCAATACAAAAATAACCAGTAATAAATTAACATCTCAAGTGCTCTATGGGTTCTTAGTTGAATCAATGCGATAACACATTCCCAAAACAGCAATGGTTATCTAATTAGATGGTACAGAAAACAGCACTGTTAACCCTCTGTGGTGCAGTGTGTCGGCTGATGGCACACCTAATTTCACTCGCTTCTCAACCATTAAATTCAATTATAAATGGAAAATAATAGGTTTAGGATAGGGCTAATAGTACTCCTTTTAAAATGTATATAGCAGCCTTATGAAATCTAGTTTCGGAATAGGAATTATTAGAGATAAAGTTTGGGAAAATTCCTTAACTCAGAGATAAGAAATTTTTTCAGTTCTGGACGCTTACAATTTTAGCAAATTAACTCGAAAATTTCCCTCCAATATTCTTGAAGTCTTAATTTATGATTTTCTGTAAGAGTCAGCAATATTTTTTGAGGTATCAAGGTGGCTGCATCTAAGGGAGTTCTCATATGAAGGGGGGGGGCGACCCCAAAGGGAGACGACCCCTCTCGAGATGAAGTAAGGGGTTTTTTTTTTTTTTTTTTAAGATTCTATGTCTGGACAATAAACTAAACCCATTCATGATGTTTTTCCAACATATTTTTAAAAAATTAATGCCCTGTGCCGCAAAGGGTTAAAGAGAAAGCCAATATTGAAGACAAACCAAACATTCGCACACTATTGCAACAACTAGCATAAATCATCAACCAGTGGACAAATTGACTCTCGAAAAGATGAGTTACATTAAATCAGCAAGTAAATTAAACAGCATGAAAAATATTATGATCTGCAATTCATTTTTAACATTAACTAATAAGCTAGTTGACTTGATGACAGGAAATGAAAATAACTTACTCAAATGTTTGCAAAGCTTTATTAATGTTTTTCACTTCTTCCAAATCTTTTGCATTACCCTCTAGAATGTGTTTCAAGGCATCGAGATTTTTCTTCTTATCTTTCATCTTCATTTCTTTTTCTTTAATCTTGACTTCTTCTTCACAAATTGAATCTTTCAATTTTTTAATCTCGGTGCTCATTTTATCTGGTGATGTGAGGATCAGTTCTTCAAGTTCTTTTATTTGCTCTTTTGTTGAAACAATGTTAACATCAGCAGTTGTCTAAGAAATCAAAACGCATTTGCATAAATTAGCAACTAACGGATGATTTTTTTAAGGAAGACAATTAAAAAATAACTAATCTTCACAAGCTATGAAATAAATTTAAATACACACATGCAAATACATTTTATACATACAAATACAATGATACAACAGTTTAAAGCTATTATTGGTAAGAAATTACAAATAAATTAAAAAATAAGCAGCTGATGTAACTGGCATTTTTATTTCTGTATTTAATGCTATAACATTTTTTAAAACATACACTTAAATATATTAAAAAGTGTTTGAGATTTAGAATATATGAACTGTAATACAGCATGTTTAAATGACAAAAAACTTGAGTATTAGGAAAAGTATGGTAAGAAATCTTTTAATCTAAAAGGAATAGCATATTTGAAACAAAATTCCTGCCAAATTGATAATGCTAACAAAATTAACTTACAAGAAGAGTTTGCAAATCATTTTCTTTCTTCTTTGAGGCATTGTTTTCTTCAGTCAATGTTCCCTAAAGATGAACATTAAAATGTTTTAACAAGTGAAACCTAACAACAATTGAAAATAACTCAAAAATCTCTTTTAATGAAGCTGGAAAAAAGCCAACAATTTTTCATAAATTAAAAGAAAAGACTAATTCAGTAAACTCGAGAAAAAAATGAAATATAATGAAAAAGATCTATTCTAATTCTAATGAACTGAACTTCAGAAGAAACTACAGCATACTCTCCATTATCCAAGCATGGATTATCCGATTTGCGGATTATCCGTGCTCATTCCGGACTGACAAAAAAAATTTAAAGAGAAACATTTTCATGCTTATCATGCAAGTAAAATCCATGTTGATGTTCTATAGAGAGATTCATTCCGTGAAACTAGTGAGCGGTGACAGCGGAGGCTAAAGAATAGATTTTTTTTTTCTTCCTCCACGTGCAATCTCTACCGGTTCAAACCCTAATTTTCCGAGAAATGAATCGTCCACTTCCTGCTATCTCATTCTCGTACGAACACGCTTCTCTCCGACACATCATTCTTTAACTTCTTCGTCTTCTTTCACTTTCGCGAAAGTTCCTTTAATTTTTGCGTCTTCTTTGTCATCAGTTATTATCGTGAACTTTTTTACTGGTAAAAATGAGTGGTGTGAAACGAAAACGAAACGCATTAAATGTTAAACAAAAATTAGAAATCCTTCAAAAACTTGATAATGGAGAATCAGCTAGTACTGATACAGAAGATGTACAAAATGAGGGAAATACAATTTCTCATTCTGCTGCTCTACAATCTGTGGAAACGTTATTAGATTATATGGGACAAAGGGGATTTGATTACGGTGACATTACTGCGGTTCGTAAAATGTGTCGATATACGACAAGAGATGAACAAACAGCAGAAGCATTACAGATTTTTTTAAACGGTAAATGCTAAAAGGAAAATTCTTAGTTTGATGTTATACAGCATGCAAATGCAAGTAATTTTTATATTTTTGTACCGTTGTTGATTTTTTCTTTAATAAAATGGAGTTTTCGGATTATCCGTGTTTTTGTATTGTCCGTGCGATCCCTCCCAGTGATTAACCCGGATAATCAGGAGTGCACTGTAATACAGTATAACCTCAAAAATCTGGACTGCTTGGGGGTTTTGAAGGTCCGGATTTCGGAAATTTCAGGATTTTAAATATTTTACTTAAACCAATAGAGATGTCAAAGTTCTGATGTCACCGTGTTGGTAAGTTACGTCACAATTAAGCATGCATGTGCAGACGTCTTCAGAATAGACCCGGGAGTCACAAGGCAACGGTAAATGGTTGCCTTGTTAATGCCTTGCAAAATTGCCTTGTTAACGATGCGCAACCAATTGAGACTTTTGCTGATCTACACGTTGATGTCAATTCCATATAAACACACATTTTAAATATTAAAAACATAAAGAGACATTAAAAATGATAAAAAGACAAAAAATAGTAGTTTAAAAGAAAAATATTTAATGAATACAAAATTAATTATTAACATAATGTATTTTTTAAACATGTCTAAAATCGAAAGTTGTTTCATATATTTCATTTTATGGTTACAACTTTTTTTCTTTTACTTTGCAAAGCAAAATCAAACCATGCTCGCTTATGATGTTTCTTTCCACCAAACCTTTAATAACACTGTCCATATTTTTTAGCATATCATCGAGTGCAACCGATTTTTCATCAGTTGAAGTATCCTCCTCACTATCGCTGTCGTATTCACTTTCATTGTGGCCAGTTTTTAGGACAGCCATTTTTATTTCATCGTCAGTCATGCGATTAACAACGGGCAATTTCATTGTCGCAACACATGACTTCCTCTATGTCATTTTTATCAATTTTAAACAAATCGATAAAACCTTCCAGTTTTCGGATTTTAGAAGTCCGGATTTTCGAGGTCGGACTGTATTGTGAAATGGCCAATTCCAATGTTTTAATTTGAATTTGTTGGTAATTCTTTTTCTTTCGTCCCTTGATTTTCCTGAGAGTACAGCATTAAAATATCATATTTAATTCGAATTGTAAAAAATTGTTAAGTTTTTCTCAATTACTTTTGTTAGTTAAATTGGCATTTCCAAACTCCTACAGTGGTTAAAAAACATTCTCACAAATAACTTGTCAAGAACCCGACTTAGACTCCTAATGTGCTTCATGTGTCACGAGAACAATCTCATTGTAGAGGAACATTACTGAGCACATATCCACCCAGATTGAAACACAAATCTGGCAACTTTTCTTTTAATCTTCATCTCTTTTTTCGATGGTTTTTTTTTTTTCTGTGTTGTTCTCATGTTTGTTCTTGTCCAGTGTAGTCCCTTTTTTTCCCATTACTATTTGTTTTTGTCCTTGTTATATGTATTTTAGTTTTAAAAAAATAAAATTCACCTCCATCCATCCAAACCAGAAAGGAGCCAAATGGCTCTAAACACGGAGATGCAGGTGGTGTAATGTAATGTTAGTTAAATGCATCCATACCTCATGTCCTCGGTGAATGCAAGTGAATAATTATCAAAGGCCCTCAATTTACTTGAAGACTTTACAGCTTTACAACATATTCAATAAAAATTTCTCACATTTTAAAAAACTTCGAATATGTCAATTGTAGTTTATTTTGAAGTCTTAATGTACTGTTGTCCTATTCAAAGAGTTCTATACATTTTCTTTATTAAAACTACTTATTTATTGTAATTGCTCCTTAAATCACTAAAAATGTTAATTATAATTGTTTTATTTGTTAAAATTACTTGAGTGCATATACCGATTACATAACTTTTATTAAAATTGCTGAATATTAAAAATAAAACTTTAATGTCATTTTAAGTTTAAAAATTTTTCATTTATAAAGGGTGTACACGAATGAAGTAACACATTTCAAAAAATAAAAAAAAAAATAAATAAAAAAACTGAAAATGTTGGAACTACGGTTTTTGTTTTTAAAAAATAAGAGTGCATCTCTCAAAAAGGTTTTTTTCCCCATATAGGCAACGCGGCGTTACGCCGTTCTAAATTTGTTACAGCAAGAAAATTCCATATGCAATGGCTACCGATCAGCAGAAGCTGATGCGTGTTTTCTGGTTTCTTTTTTAGTTTTTCTTGAATATCACGAAAACTCTTCAGTTTTCACACTACATGTGAATTAACAAATTAAAGAGTGTAAAATTCCCTACAAATACATGTTTTCATTTTTCTTCCAGTTTTAATATTTTCTCAGATAATGGCTCTAAACAAATTTTTGATTTCCAGTAATTTACGACCCCTTAGACCAGTGGTGCACAAACTGTTTTCATTTCTGACCCCCTCACATTGAGAAAAAAAAATTCGCGATTTTTCCTTTGGGAGAGGGGTCGTGAAAAAGTTTAAGGAAAAGCCTTATATTTTTTTATTGTCAAGTAAATTTCTTTGAACTTACTGACCCACAAAATTTTTCCCCAACCCCCAGATGGGTCCTGACCCACAGTTTGCGCACCACTGCCCTAGACCACCAAAATGGCATGTTACCTATCTGGGAAAAAAACTTTGAGATGAGCTCTCATTTTAAAAAAAAATTCGTAGTTCCAACATTTTTAGGGGTTTTTTATATTAATTTTTGAAATGCGTCACTTCATTTGTGTACAACCTGTATTTAAACCCAAATTTTCCAAATTCAAATTTTTGAATAAATCAAATTATTAATGGGCTTCCGTCAGCTTTGAATTAGCCAAGGTCCACAGCAATACATTTTTACATCACGGCTTCTAATTTTTATTTATTTTGCAACTTCTATTTAACAAAAAAATTTGCATCATCCTAAAAATCTTTGCAATTCCAAAAGCATATAGACCAATATAAATGCAGTAAAACTTTGATTAACAGTCACTCGTTAGTTGTGTAACAACCACTAATCGCATGAAGGAAGAGAATGGATTCTTTGCATTCGATCACAAGGTTACAATTCCGCAGATCTTTAGAGCTATAGAACCTATCTTTGATTTTACCTTTACCCTCTTTCAGCATGAGAATATCCATATAGTCTGGAGTAAGAGCATTAAGTGAAACAAGATGATCAACATCTTGGCCAATTACAACAACTTGTTTCTCAATCTTCTCATATGTCTTTATAGCGGTCTTCACAATATGTACATCAGCATCATCTGTTGCTACAAAGTTTGTGAAGTGAAACGCTCCTTATTTGCAAGATTACTTAGAAATTGTCTCTGAGAGTCAAGGAGAACTGCACTTTCATTAAAAATTATTTCTCCTGATACTTTTCTTTTGATATGAGATATATATGTGGTGTAAACATCACCAAAAGTCTCTTGCTTTGGTCATACTACATGATGAATAAGAGAGCCTCCATCAAGAACAAAGTAAAGGTTGTCAGAGTTACCAACCGGTCGCTCTGGAACTGTATCAAAGATATTATGAAACATGGCCAGCACGATGCTACGTATAATTAGAATATTTATGAAAATAATTTATTGCAGTTAAAAAAATAAGCAATGTTAATTATTGTTCAATAAGCTGGGTACGATCATTTTGTGCTTTGATGGTTTTGCAAGTTCGAGAGGAAGGGAAATCCCCCCCCCCCCTCAGGGATGGAAACTTTACGGTTTCCGTTCCCTTGATGTCAGAAGAGTGTTTGACCAAAGTTTCAAAAATTTATGAATTTTTCTCCTAATAGTCGCTTTTGGTCTCATTGCAATGGACTAGTTGTGCACTCTCTCCTAAGTTCCACACCACACTAGCGCTCTGGTATTGGTGCACTGTCATATGTATGTGCTTACAAAAGTGAATACTTATACAAACTTTATTTACATAGAATCTTTGAAGCGTCTTCTTTTGTAAGAATAATGAATTTCTTTTGAAAATTGAAAAATCATTGCAACTTTGATAAGAGTTTGTAATCGTACTACTGCAACAAAATATATAGTGTTCGTACTCATTCGACACAGAAGTTTATGCTCTACGACTTTCATCTATATCATTTTTAACATTGAATGTGTAGGGGTGAAGAAATCTAGGAAAAACTGACCAAACACCCCACTTTACTTCAGTTTTTTCTTCTAGGAGGGGAAGCTCCCCCCTCGGAAGTGGAAACTTTTCGGTTCTGATATGCTTGAGGTCAAAGAAGTTTTTGACCAAAGTTTCAAAACTATATAAATTTTTTCCCCTATTTTACCTAATTGCAAGGGGCTAAATAGTATATTCTCCAAGATGAAGGGAAATTAAATAACGTCTTTGCATTATCTATACTTATAAAAGGCAATGTTTGTGTGCGTGCGTGTGTTTGTCTGCGATGTCCAGACGAATCTATCGCACTTACAGCCATGAAATTTGGCACACAGGTAGTCGTAATGGTGACTCAATGCACCTCGAAGCCGAAATTTTAAATTTTAATCTAGAATTTTTTTTATTTAATGTTTTGTGTTGTTTTGGTTGATTTTTCGCACTAATTTCTCAATAGAATAGTTATGAATAAGTTTACGACAAAAATAGATACACCATTGGAAAGAGCATGCGATTTCCGTTCTAATGAAGTTAGTTTTGAATTTCTAACGTAATTTACTGAATTTTGAAAAAAAAATTGAAAAATAGTTACTTTTATGGTAATTTTTAATAAAGATTTCTTTAAATTATCGCATCTGACGTTCTAACGTCCCTATAATTTTCATTTTTTTTCAGCCTACAATTGGCACGTTTATGTCCGATTTAAAACTAGAACTATTAAAATATCTCTTTTCGTTTTTTAAAAATGAATTTTTCCCTTGATCGGTTCAAACAGTTTTTTCGTAGCGCGATTTAACAGCGAGAGATTCTCCGGACCATCCCACAATGCATTGTTGCAACGTGACCTTCTTCGCGGCACGTGACGTCATTCGCAAAGAAAAATAAGCGGGAATATCAATAATGTGTATTTTTTGCTTTGCTTCTGTTTTCAAAACTTTTTCGTGCCATTGTGTGCACTTTTTTTCACCCACTTTTTGAAGTCCTGATTCCACGGGCAACGCCGTGCGCGTACTGCTAGTTATTAATATAAAATGCCGTAAAAACCCTATTTATTATCATTGCATATATGTGGCAGATTTTCCTACAGGATCAAATCCATCTCTCTTCCTTGGCAAGTTAACTGAAATTTATCAAATATGTATATATTAAAGAGCAACATGAATGACTGATGGTTTACTTCAATTCCAGAGTAAACTAATCCAACATTTTTCAAAAAAAAAAAAAAGCATGATCTATTCAAAGAGGTGGAATCTATTCTTATAGGAGATAAAAAGGAAGAAACTTAAGTCAATATGAATTTGATTCTTTAGCTGAACTTTAGCTTCATATATGCTTACCCTTTGCTTTTCCATTTCCTTACATTTTTCCACCTTTGAAGCATTACAACTAATCAGCTAAAAAAGTTTTAAAAGAACAGTTAATAAATTATATGTTTAGCAAATAAATAAATAAAACAAACAAATATGTTTAAGAAACTTACTAAATCTAAAGGATACTATAGCAATTTAAAATTGACATAAATAGCAAATTCTATGTTGATAAGACATTAAGAACAATATATTTCAAGATTGTGAAATTATGGGTTATTTTTTAATTTGTTGATATATACTTAACAATTGTAAAGATAATCTTTTCATTCCATTCCTACTGTTTAAGACTCACTAATGAAGCAACATTTTATTAATTATATAATTACATTAAGTTACAGGCTTGATTTTTCTTAATGCAAATGAAAAGCATGAATAATATTAAAATCCACAAAGATAACAGAAAAAACTTCAATGAATAATAATTTTGGATAAACTTTTCAGCAGCAAATTTTTAAATTGCCTACATTGTGTACAAAAATAGCATATAAAATTTTTGGCAAACACACCAATAATGCAGATCAGATGAACAAAAGCAATTATATGCAACACAAACACAAAGATTAATATATATCATTTCAGGAGAGGATTGAATATCTCCCGCTGCACACAACAGCAATGGAATCGGAAGTGAGGTACTTATCAAACAAGATCTTTTGTCTCAATTAGCACATGTACAATACCAGCTTACAGAGGATGAAAAAACTACTTAAGTACACAGGGAGAAAATGAGCTTTCATGTCCACCAGAAATAAAACCCCCATTGGCAAGTTGAAAGGCAAAGGTAGATTCCTTCAGTCTGGAGATATAAGGAAAAGAACAAATGTTCTTTTCCTTATATACAGTGAAACCTCTTCGAACGGCCACCCCTACATAGCGGCCACCCCTCTTAACGGCCACTTTTTCGTGGCACGGATTTTTCGGCCCATGGACCTAATGTTAAAATAACCCCTAGCAACGGCCACCCAACCCCTCTGAACGGCCGCCAGGTGGGTTCGCCCATCCCATTTATCCTTTTTTCAAAAAATGTAAAAAATTATTAAATAAAGTACTATTTTCTCTTTAGATAAGTCTCAAACTTCATTTTAAATAAGAAATATGTGCCAGACTCGTTTATATTATGTATTATAGCAATTATATTGTAATTGTAACGAAAACCCTTCCGAGCGGCCACCCCCTCTAAGCGGCCAATTTTTCTCGGAACAGAGGGGTGGCCGCTCAGAGAGGTTTCACTGTATAATGATTAGAGCTGCAAGAATGAAAGAGGGTGGAAGAGACTGCAAATGACTGAAACTTCCCAACAAGGGGAAACGTGCATAGATTGAAAGATACTTTAAGTTAGGGGAGAGAGGAGGGGAAGGGAGGGAAAATCACTTTTCAGCTCATAAAAACTTCTAAGCAAATGCAGCTATTGAAAAAGTTTAAATGCAAAAATTGTTCATTATGATAAAGTGATAATTCGCCTAATTTGAATTTTCTTTCTATTTTCAATTATAAAGGAATTATGGGGGAATGAAAATTTCAACCCCTATTATTTCCACCCCAACCCCTTTGAGATGAATAGCCCATCTACGAAATCAACCGAGATTTTCACTATCCTTATGACATATCCCATGCTGGTTAAAATCAAAATAAAATTACTCCAGTTATCGTGTTCACAAGATAACATGGGCAAAAGCATTATACATATATATAAACTTTTGAACAAAGGGTGGTTTTGGGGGATCTTGATCAGCGAAGATCTACAGAAATTTTCCGGAAGTAGTGTCATGAGAATCATTGCAATAGGTAGACTTCCTATAAGGAATCTACCTAATCACCTTATCAGTTTAATTAGTCTTAATAATTAGCCCAGTTAAGGAAAACATACAATACTCGATTTCATTTATTTCAACTTTCAAAGAATATTAATTTGTTAGCATTATTTAATGCATGCTCTTAATTCTGACACAAAGGTAATAGGAAGAAAGGGAGAAGGAGAGATAAGATATGGATATTTTAAAATTAATATACAGTAAACCCTTGATTTAACAAACTAATTGGGGGAAAAAAGTTATCAAAATGGAAGTTGTGAATGTTTTGATGAAGCCACAGAAAATTTGGGTGAAGGTCTGTAGCAGTTCTGATGAACAAATCATGAATTGTTATAAACAGTAGTTAAAACAGAATGCTACATTTGAAATTGGGCTGCATGTTTTCAATCGACCAAATTAGCAGAAAAACACACACACCTTAAAAACTACACATTAGAAAAGGAAAAAAAAGTTTATGAAAATTGGTTAAATTCTGACAGTTAAACCTGGAGTCTGTAGATTCAATGCCTATATTAAATTGAAGGTATACAGTATTCATTAAATTGAAGGTATACAGTATTAAGTCTTTGTTTAAAAGTGTAAATATCTTCACAATACAATTTCAGTATTCTTGGAATCAATCATTAAAGAATATTATGTTTCACCAGTTAAAAGGAAGCATTAAAATATAAGCTAATGAAATGTTTAGCAGAAAGTTCCCATAATATTCTAGAAAAAGCACTTTGGAACCAAATCTTAAAAATAGAGGAATTCAAAGCAGCATCAATGCATTCTATTATTTATTATATTCTAAAATTAACAACTTCACTGCGGACAATTTAATTTAAACTTATAACAAGGAAGAAAGTTAATATTTTTTTATTCAATCATAATGACTAAATGATCATAATACTCAAACAAACAACATAAATCAGGAGAAAAGCATTTTGTTCATTTACTTATTTAATTCCTAGGCGACTTTTTTCTTCTATCCCCTTTCAAAACTGGGAATTTTTGGGAGGATACAACACAGGGTGGCTACAGAAACTGAAAAAAATTTCCCTGACTAAACTTACAACATTTCCCTGATTTACGGCTACTAATTATATTAGTTTCCTGGCTTTCTCCCAACTCAGAATCACTGTATGTGTACAATATACATTATTAAAAACACTTTTACAAGTTATTTATTATGAAAAAAATAATATATTTTTATGAAATTTAATTTTAAAGAAATGGAATGAACATCCCAAAAAGACCTATTAAAACAGTATATTACATTTCTTATATCTAAAAAATACTGGAAATTTTAACAAAATACTTTGCTTCTAAACTGCATAAGAATTCTAAGAAACATTAAAACTACTCTTTGCAACACAAGTTAAATTATGTTGACAGTAAAGGTTATTATGATCTTTGCTCAAAACTTTAAAACAGTTCAATAACTAATTAGTGCTCTTTTCATGAGTACCAGAATAACATGTTGCAGCATAAATATAAAAATAGTATAATTATATGTACCTACTAATATATATTTTAGCAAAGATTTAAACAAGAGAAACTGCCGAAATATTACTTCAAATCTTTATTCTTTAATTAATTTAAGAAATTAATTGCTCTAATCAAAAACTTATGCTTTTATAAATGAATATAAGTTTTTTAAATTCCATTTATTATTACAAATAATGCTAGACATAAGATACTAATTTATAGATAATAACTCAAGTAACAAATAACTATTAATTTTCCCTGAATTTTAAATATTTTTACGAATTTCCCCGACTTTTCCCGATCGATAAAATTTCCTGACTTTTCCCTGATATCCCTGATTTCCTGGTTCTGTCGCCACCCTGCAACATGAATTGGACCCTCCTAACCAGGGTGATCATTTACCCCACAACCCCACTCCCTGCTGTAACCTTCCCTTAAGAAGCACGGAAATGGGCCGTGGTGGGCAAGGATCACACTTATCTCCTAAGAAGTCTCAGAACCTCACCTCCCCTCAAAAGAAGCCAAAAACCTCAGACCAGCCTTCGTCACTGTTAATGGAAAATTTCTAGACCGCGCCGAGAGGGTTAATACATAAAAGGGTTAAACAAGGAAAATGTCAAAAAATCACATTATAAATTAGAAATATGAAAAAAAATACTTCTTCTTTGCTAGGATTCTCATTCCTCAAGGT
>BGPR01006369.1:60752-81158 GCA_013235015.1 Araneus ventricosus | reverse complement strand
AATAAAAATATTTAATTCTTTTGTATAAAAATATCGAATCAATATTGCTTTGTTTGAGCTGCCCTAATTAGTATTCAAATAGTAATATTTCCTCTTAAAGAAAAGTGCTTGTTTTGTAAATCAAATCGGGCACAAACATGTACTACTATATCAAATCCGTTTTTATTGAATAAAATATCCGTCGTTCTTTTTATAGTTACTACGCACATGTTTATAAACTTATTGACTTTTCTTTATTTATAAATTTAAGTACTTCTTTTAGAAAGGAAAAATTGGAATTAAAATTATTATTGAAAATTCTTTGATTTTTAAAAAATAAAACAGTACTTAAAACATTTATACATCTGAATATGGTATTTTATGAACACAGAATCCTGCGTCTCTTCGTCACATATGAAACATATAGCTATAAATATATAATAAAATAATTCTTTTAAAAATGGCGGGAAATTTTATTTCAAAAACATGACAGGAGAAAATTAAATGTGTTTTTACTTTTCTCGTCAAAATACTTATTGATCAGCAACATTTTTTTGTCATTCGCTGTAACAGGTGGATTATTTTTAAAACAACTCCAACAATAGCAGAATTTTAGAAGAAATGTTCATTATTTCCGCAATATTTGCGATACTGTTTTACTCACTATGACGTTAACTTAAACCATTAATCCTTTATACCGGGTGCGTCATAAATTCGTGCAAACTTCAAAAAATCGTAATAAAAGAAGTAATGCTCAGAAAAAATTTCGGTTTGCGCGAATAGATCAGAGGGATATTGGATTTTTTTTCCATTTAAAAAAATGATTCCAAAAGTAACCGAAAGAGGGCGCTCACACGTCGTACTGAGACGTTTTATGTAAATCAGGCAAGCAATAAAACACCTGGCTAGAAATGTTAGTTGCGAAAGTTCCGCACGGAAAAGCCCTATTTCATTGAATGGGATACTGAATTTAGAAATCAATTTTTTTATACATGGAAAAATAAATCCCATGTCCCTCTGATCATATTCGCGCAAACCGAAATTTTTTCCGAGTATTACTTCTTTTATAATGAATTTGTGAAGTTTGCACGGATTTATGACGCACCCGGTAGCATAATACCAACCTTTACAGGAATAGGGACAATGGAGAAATTTCGAGCGTACTGATTGGTTATTTAAGCAGCGTCACGTATGATGTCGTAGACTTATTGTCCATATGCCTTATAGTGGTGTTCAAAGTACATTTAAAGTTTACCTCTGATGAATACGAATTAACACCTAAGAATACGATTTTAATCGAATGTTCCTAACGAAAATACCTTTGTTATTTCCAATGGACAGCTGCCTTAATCTTTCGCTTGCTCCACGACCGGTTGCTCTGACGTCATACGTGACGCTGCTGAAACAACCAATCACCACGCTCGAAATTTCTCCATGGTCTCTATTCCTGTAAAGGTTGGTATTATGCCACCCGGTAGATATCACAATGCATTTTCAGGTAAAACGTGGACTCCATTACTCAGCAACATTTTGTTCTCTGTGTGGGTTCGGTGTATTTTTTAATTAAGGCTACACAGTACACTAAAAATGATAAAAATATCAATTTTTTGACTTTTTCCGATGGTCCATACGGTTGGAAAGCTAGACTCCAAATTTTAGATCCGACTTCCAAATAGGTTTGAAGATATTTAAAGTTTTCTTGGTGTTGTCAGTCTCCACATTTGACAGCTTGGTTAGTTTCGTTTTCATTTTGAAGCATGTTCCCATTTTTTAAATTAATTAATTAAAAATATTTTCGAGTGAATCAGTTACTAAGGTAAAATTTTTGTTATTATAACTTCAATGTTCACTACTCAAATCGTCTCTATTTGTTAATGTTCTGCATTCTTTTTGAGTTTTCATTGCTACTTAACTAATATTCATGAAATGGTCATTTTCAAGACCAATATTAATGTTTACACCAAGTTTTTTTTTATTTAGAAGCTTTGCGGTATAATATTGGCGTTTATTATTCGTTCTTCCGTTGAGAAAATGTCACGCCCGAAACGTTCTCGAGTAGCAAAATAGACATAATGTTTTGAAGAGAGACTTAAAACGTAATATTATAAGTATTAGTGCATTATTTTCTGGCACTTAAATTAGCATTATCATATCTAGGTTGCGTGTAGAGTTCAGGATGAAATTATACCATAACAGCAGCATTCAGCATCTAACAATTTTATTCCGCGGAAACATCATGAGAACTAACCCAGATAGCAATTTTAGTTTGCAACAAGCTTGCCACAAATTTGTCATGACAAGAGTGCAAGTTTGCCACAAATTTGTCATGACAAGAGTGCAAGCTTGCAGCAAGTTAACGAAAGCTCCGAAGTCACCATGAAACGAACTTGCAAAGCTTGCCACAAGCTTGCCGTGCAAACTTATTGCAAATTATAGCAAAAACAGAGTACGAAACACAACCCGGGATAGAACTCGCGACCTCCCGATTCCGAAGCGGAGACGCTAACCATTGAGCCAGTTGAACTCTGAGAGAAGAAGATAGATTTCGCTAATACATCGTTCGATTCGATTCGTATGCGATTTATTTTTAACTATTTTCTGGATTTCATTAATTTTTTGAGTTAAGAATATGATTTGAAGTCAAAGAGAGAGCGATTTTCGCTAATAACTACGTTTTGCTAGTAGAATAAATTATGAAATTAGAGTTCAAAAGTAATTTCTTTAAAATGGGACAAAATGTCTAGTTATTATTGTTCAACAAGCATTGACTGTTTTTTAGGTTTAATTTTGTTTATAAACGTTAAAATTTCAACATTAAGAAAAAGGCGATATAGTTTTCTTTAAAGCGAGAGTGATATATTTAGTAAAAAGATGGAAAATGTTTCAAAAATTTTTTTTATAAAAAAAGTTAGTTTTTTTACAAATTATCATTGATTTATTGAATTAATAAAAAAGAATTACGGTCTAGGAGATGCTATTAAAAATCAGATGTTTTTTAAAACAGAGACAAAGATAATTATCTCTTTATTGTGCTATCTTTGCAGGAAGCTTGTTTTGCATACTTGCTGCAAGTTTGATTTGCAAAGAGGTGGCGCTACTTGTCACATCGAACTTGCTACAAGTTCGATTCAAGTTTGACGCCTCAAATTTTGCCATGACAAGTCAAAATCAAACTTGCTGCAAACTTACGTGCTATCTGGGTAAGCAACGTACATAACATATCAAGTCTCAAGAGCAAGTGTCAAAATGGTTCTCAAAAAACCACGTTTTTACAAAATACAACCAGGATACAGTTAACATCTATACCATTAGCTAGCACAGACATAAAAAAAAAGGTTAAATATAAACTTTAAATATAAATTATGAATTTCATTTTAAAAATTAAGAATAATTATTTACTTTTAAATATAATTTGTTTAATACTTTATTATTTCATTTATTAGATTTAATTCTATTTTTTATAAATATCGTACTGCCATCTGAGCCATATTGCTTAAAACAGCTTGATTGATGCAGCCAAATCTAGTGGCAGAATAATAAACTGTTTGTTAGTGTCCTAACATAACTATGAAGAAATAGATTCAATCTTATTGAGTTAAAATAGTGTTTTAGTGCGTTTCATAAGTTGGGAAATAGCATATTAAAAAAATTAGAGCTCTACAAGCATTATTAGTTATAGTTTCAATGCCTTTACAAACTTTAAATGCATTTTTTTCAGACTTTTATTTTTGCTGATGCTAGTGTTTTCTATTCCGTAAGGCTTTTCTTCTGTTCAAGATAGAGTTTTGACATTTTTTGTAGATACTTTCATACATATGTACAATAAGAATTATCATGGATTTAGACCTGAGAGGTCTAGTTATTTTTTTTTAAATGTCAAAGTTAATATTTTTAGAATTTTCATGTTTATTTCAGGTTTAGCTACAAAAATGCTTATTAAATTTTTTTAAAAAGAATCAGATCTTCAATCCATGCTAAATTTTGTTCCAATAATCCAAGAAATATAAATAATTTGAAATAAATAAAAAAATATTTAAAATTTAGAATTTTATAAGAATTTAAAAAACTTCTAAAATTTCAAATTTTTTAAATTCTAAAATAATAGTTCTTGCTAAAATGACTTTTTAAAATCAGAATCTATTTAATAATATAAGCTCAAAAAGAGGCAGTAATTACTTTTATTATTATTATCTCCAAAAAAAATTTGAAAAAGGTTACTGTGTAGTTTTAAAGAGAGAATTTTGGGAAAAAATTTCATTGTTTCCTGCAATACTTGCGTTGTCTTTAGAATATCCTATTATTCGAAATCTCGAGTAATGTTAAGAAAAGAATGAAACAAGGAATTAGAAGCAAATTCTTGAAAATATTTGGGGTGAATTATTAATCTTATATTTATATCTGGGATATCCTTAGTAGATTTAAGATTTTCCTAGGAGATGATTAATCGATGCAGTAAGTTATTTTGCATTGTTTACCATTATCAGTCACTGTAATATTCCTCAGCTAAATTTTATACTTGAATAAATAGTGAAAAATTTATTCAGAAGATATAAACGGAATGTACAATATTTTAAAGAAGGAAAAGCAGATTTTGGAGATAGAAAATTTATTAAGGTTATAGAATTTTAAAATGATAGTTACGATTATTACTTTTCAGACAAATATACTCATGGAATTATAAACCCAAAGAACAAAGCATTAATTTAATTTATTTTATATTCGAATAATTTTAATCTGTCTTTATGAAAAAATACCCTTTTATTCTGAAATATCATGACATAAATTCATATTTGTTTTGAATGTAAAATACTGTTCTTGAAGAAACGAAAAGTATAACAGAAATTTTAATTCAACAAAATAGCGTACTGATAATCATCCCCATATATCTGCAGTATGGGATTTTAACTTATTTTAAATGCACATTACCGAGCATTTATGTAGCTAATTTGTTAATTTTAAATATAAAAAAACGATAAAGACATAAGAAAATAAAGAACATCTTAAATCCTAGCTATTCTGTTTTTATTTTTTCTTCCGCTTTCTGAAATAAAACGTCTTACGAAATATGGAATTTCTTCTTTGTTATTGTAGTTATGTTAGAAGTAAAATAAATGCATAATAGAAACATTATGTCGTGGGCTTTATGGCTTTTTGGTAGTGTTAAATAGCAGTGTAGAAGCCAATACATGATAAACGCAAAATAAGGTATCTGACAACGTTCGAAAGACGGTTTTTGGTCGAAATTCACAAATTTAGTTTTATTTTAAAGCCCATTTATTTCGATTTATAAATTTGGGTTAATTTTTTTTAATAGGAACGGAGTTATGGAATTTTTTATAAAACACGGTGGCTAAAATCGAAACCAGAATTTAGCTATTTTCCATTGTTTTATCAAATACACTGCCTCTGAATAATAAATACATTTAATTTTACTTATTTTAATTTATTATATACTCCATCTGCAAGCCACATCAATTTAAATAAGTTTTTCGATTTTAATAATCTTCTGTGGACAATTTTGCCAAAATACACATTTGTCGAATTACAAACTTCACGTTTTTGGACATCAATAGCTGTATTACTGTTTAATGATGATTTTTCGGGTCTTATACAAGTATTCCATCATATAGGAATAGTTTCTGGTCAACTTATACTTTGAAACAATATCTTAGCTTCAATAACTAGAGATCTGTTACTTCCAAGAGACAGTCTTTAGCAGGGAGAAAAGATATTTTTTAAAAATTACGGGCAGTCAGAATGAAAAAAGTGATAAGATTGTGAATAAAGAAGATATATCCTACAAATATGGCGAATTATAAAGGAAGTTTAATAAATATATTTTTAATGAAAAACAAATGAAAACTTTAAATGCCTTTTTTGAAAAACTTTATTTTGTCAAAAGTTACTTACGCAAAACATGATATCTCAAAAGATTATGATTATATTTCCTTTAAATTTTGAGCACATATTACTTTCAATATTATTAAAGCAATGAACTACAGATATAGTTCTGAAGTCAATAGCTTTGGATTTACAACTGCTTAAAGTTGTTTATACCTATGCATTTTGTGATATTTTGAATATGAGAATATCTGGCTTGCCATAACTGTTCTCTAAAAGCAAATATTTCTTAGATCCTAGTTCATTGCCTTCATCATAGCTGTAAGTGTGCTATGTAGAGAAATAATTTGAATACATGGATTAGAATTTCTTCTAGAGTGTTTTGCTTTTTGCTCTAATTTTCACCATTTTTTTACCTAAATTATTCCATTTTATTGAATCTGAAGTGACAGAAAATTTCCTGACTCGTATTAATCACAGTTTTGTATCACACTGACCCAGAAAATAAACTAAAATTGTCCGTTAAAGCTCTTTTTCAAAAATTTGCCTCCGAACCTACTCAGATACCTTAACACTATTCAAAAATTTGAACTATATTAACCTATCGGCAACAAATGAAACTTCAATGTGATTGAATTGTTAAGTTTCGTAGTGCTTTGTGGACAACCTATTTACCTATTTAGTCTGTAGTGGCTGAATTATAGCTCACGCAGCATTTAATATTTGATTGTAAATATCGTTTTCTTTTTATTTAAAGCATTTAATATTTGATTGTAAATATCGTTTTCTTTTTATTTAAAGCATTTAATATTTGTTTGTATAAATATCGTTTTCTTTTTATTTAAAGCATTTATTTTTTATCATATTTAATTTTGTTCATCACATTATATTTTTTTTGTGGCAACAGTAGAAAAAAGTAGTTTTTAGAATTTTGTTGATTTTTCCGTTGTAAATAGATTCTTCTAGAAAAGAAAGAAATAAATTGAATTAAATGGAGTATTCATAGTTTATTATTTGATACGTCAAACAAGTTCATGTTGCTTCTTTCATGTTTAAATAAGTAGAAGCCAACAAGTCTATTTATAAAACGTTTTTCATGCTAAAACAACAATTTAAAAGATATATTCGAAACAAACTTGTTGAAAAAGATTCTGTATAAGTAGAATTATGTAAATAACATTTTACGATAACAAGAAAGCAGAAAAGTAACTTTTGTGGAAATATTGTAAAGCTGTTTTAGGTTAAATATTTCAGCAGATAAGAATTAGCCTATCAAAGCCATGTCACCTACTCCAATGCCAGCAAAGCCACGCTCGACATGTTCCTTGTTTGCTAACTGATTCCTTGTTTGTTCCTAATGATGGTGGCTTACAGATCGCCATGCCGTTCGCTGCTTTCAAAGTGGTTAGGATTTCTTTTATTCTTCATCCTTGAAAAAATTTTTATGAACTTTGTATGCTTCTGGATCGCTTATATCTTGGATAAAACAGTCAATTACAGCGCAGTGTTATTCTTATTCAGAAGCTTTGAATGAATTACTCTTTTCGAATAGTTACATTTTATGTTTCAAATTATAAAATATGTAATTCATTATTTAAACTTGTCAACAGCTTTACCTATAATTTGCGACTTATTGTAGATAAACTTTACGGTACTTATGTGTTATAGCGGCCACCGAGATTACTTGAAAACCTTCGGATTATGCCAAGATCGCCGCTCGTAAGTTCAATGAGCTAGTGAAGCTACTAGGTTCCGGCTCCCGCGGCTAGCGAAAAAAATAGGATGTTTTTTAAGTTAAAAAATCTGCTTGATGCCCACTTAGCGGCCCCTTAACATGGGATATTTTTAAAAAACCAATGCGAATTCGAGAACCTTAGCAAAAAAAGTAACACGATGCTAATATAAGAGCACGTGTTGTTTTCACGGGACTGCAAACATTTAAGCGAGATTTTACCGCCATTTTGGCGATACATATCGGTTGTTTGGCGATCAAACTAGGGGATTTCTGTAACACCGACTTTTCTTTTCTAGTGTGACAACCGGATGAGATATAGAAAACCAATGAAAAAAAATATGCTTATGGAATTCCATTAGTGCTCTTGTTTAGAAGAAATTGTAATGCGAAATTTAAAACTGCTTGTTAACTAACTAAATATTTATTATTTTTTACATATTCTTGGTTTTTTTTATTCATCTGGAGAATTTTATCGAACATTTGAGTAATTTTAAGTATAAAAGGTGTCCTTGAATTTGTTTTTATTGCTGTTATTTTCAGTCACTGATTCTACTTCCATCAAAGCACTTTTGACATGTTCAGCCACTGATTGCTAGTGCTTTGCTTGTTCCTAATAGTAATTTCCTTGTTCCTAATAGTGTTCCGTAATCATCGATAGTTCAACAACCGATAGTGCAGTCGATAGTTTTGCCAAACTATCGACTGAACTATCGATAGGATCGATAGTTCCAAAACAATCGCTATTATCGATGGTTTTCTCCCGGACAATACTATCGATAGGTGCAATTTCAGTCGATAGTTTAGAAACTATTGATACTATCGATAGTTCCAGTCGATTGTTTCAGTCGATAATTTTCAAACTATCGATAGTTCCAGTCGGTAGTTTTAAACTATCGACTGAAAATGCGGCTATCGATAGTATTGCCAGGGAGAATCGATAGTTTTGAAACTATCGATACTATCGATTATTTAATCGATAGTTCCGAAAACCAGATACTATCGACTTGGCTTCGATACTATAGATAGTCTATCGATGTTTAAGGAACAGTAGTTCCTTAATGATGGTGTCTTCTATTTTGCCTTTGTCGTTTCCTGTGTACAAAGTAAAGAATTCGGTACTTTTCCATTAGCCGGGCGCAAGCGAAAAATCGCCAAATAATGCAGAATTCCGTCAAATTTTGGCGACTTGGCTCGCGTTTGGTTCACAACTGGCGACATCATTTTAGCCGGGCGCAAGCGAAAAATCACCAAACAATGTAGAATTCCGCCAAATTTTGGCGAAATTTGCGCCCGCCGATTTGGCTTGCAATTGGCGACATTTGCGCCTGGCGACTAGGCTCACGTTCGGTTCACAATTGGCGACATTTACGCCCGGCTAACGGAAAAGTATCAAGAATTCTTTATATTCTTCCTCCTACAAAAAAAATTCTGCAAACTTCATATGATTCTCGATCGCTTATATCTTGGAAAATACTCTCAGTTACAGCACAGTGTTATTTATTCTTATAGAAACTTTAAATGAGTTGTTCTTTTCGAATAGTTACATTTTATATCTATATGTACATAAAGCAGAGTGCGTGCCTGTCTGTGGGTTCCTTATACAACTTTACAGTTTTTCTCAATGTTAACTTTTCAAAAATAAAAGTTCAATTAATTAAAAATTAAGCAAGACTTTTGTGTTTTTCCACTGTCTCTTCCGAAAATATTATCTTACAGAAACTATTTTTACACCATCTTAAAATTGTGAAAATTAGCTTTTCAATGATATCAATTCAATTTTCCTACAATTTTTTTCACTAATTTTAATAAATTTCTTAAAATTAATTTTTATACACAAATATATATGGATACGAACAAGAATATACACGTAGAACTATTTCCAGAACACATTAGAAGAATTCTGAAAGAATACTAAAAAAGCTTAAAAACAGACTTTTAACAATTTACATTAGGAACAATTATTGATTCGGTTCAATTATTCTATTTTAAAGAGAATTATTTAAAAATATTTTTACTTTTCCACGAGTGAAATTGTTATCATAGTTTCCTGTCTCCCATAAAGCTTTGATACTAAAAAGACAGAACAACGCCGGATATTCTGTTACCTTCTGCATACAAAAGCCATCATAATATAACCAATTTTGTCTTTCCTTTTTACTTTCTCGTATACAAAGTATATAAAGAGAAAGTACTGTCATCGTCAAAAGATTCGAACTCGAGATTTTGACGAATCTCCATTTTTTAATCCTCTCTGAGTCCGAAAAACACAATTTTGGAATTATATCTGTCTGTGTATCTGTCTGTGAACATGTTTACTCGAAAACTATTACAGATAGAGGGATGGAATTTGGTGTGCTATCTTGACACATCATTTGTAGGTTTCTATCAAATTTTGGACGAAATCCGTCCATGGGAAGTCCGTCTGTCCGCGTTCATGTGAACACGATAAATCAAAACCTTGAATATCTAGATGCATAAAATTTGGTACACAGTTTTATCATGAGGAATGTAGGTCCATACAAAATATTGGGCCAAATCCGCCAAAGAATTGACTGTCTGTCTGTATAATCGCATAATTTTGAACGCAATAACTTCTTTAAAAAATTACTTTGATAAATAAAATTTGGTGCGTGGCCTTCTTACCTTAATTGTAGATTTGTGTCCAATTTCTTTTGTCAATCGGTTTAAAAAAGGGCGTTCAAATTTTAAATTTCGTTTTCTTTATCTACACCCAGCCCTATTGATAGTCACGCCGGCTTCTAATTCCACTTCCGCGTTGGACGACCTTCGGAAATCGTGGTATGACGTTTCGCTTACTTTTTTTCTCCACTGCATTAGGGGTTCTTGTTCGTTTTACTGCCTTTTACCTTATTTTTTCTCTACATCTGTTAGGAGTATAAGAGAAAGTTTAGGGGAGACCACTCCCTGTGGTTACTTTCTCAATGTCATTTGTTTTCCAGAAAATATTTTAATTCTCTACAGCTTTGACCTCGAAATCTTGATAAATTTCGAGGTTTCAGATGTCTTGGAGTCTGAAAAAAACTGCATAAAACAGTTCTGTTTAACTTTGTTTCTTTAGCTTATAAAGCTTGCATTTTTTATTTGATTTTACACTCACTTCCATATGTTAGAGTTTTGAAATTTTATAAACTTACGCACTTTCGATGACAATACCATATTTCAATACTTTCAGAAATCAATTATCAGTTAAACGATTAATTTAATGAAATTTTGATTCCATACCTACCTGATAGTGAATTTGAGAAAAAAATCAATATTTGATTCTATAATTATAATAATAAATAATAAATTAAAGATTAAAATGTTCAAAATATTTAAAATCTTCTTTCAAAATTCTAATTTCATGATTATATTATTATTATTTAAAGTGTTAGTTCACTACATGTTTCGTTTTCAAAATTACAAAATTTATTTCAAAAATGAGTATTAGACATGTAGCTGATCGTAAATATGTAAAAGAAAAAAGTTTGACATTTTTTTATTTTCCAAGAGATTTGTGGTTTCGCAGTGAAACCAATGAACGGTATGGGCTATTTTTCCTCCGAATAAGTTGTCATAGAAATGTCATTTAAATTAAGTATTTATTTTATAGGTAAACGTGAGTATTCATGATATTGAACATTCATAAAATCCAATATTTCTTTCAAAGATTCCATTTTAAGAAAATATCAATATGTGCAAGAACCTTCATCATTTTGTTTCTCTTAGAGATCAAAAGCAATTCAAGCTCTAGAAATGCTGATATCTTCATGAATACTAACGGTATTGAACTGGAATCTTTACATAAGTTGGCCTATATACAGGGTGTCCAACAAAGGACTCCCTCATTTTAAAATTAAATAACTCGGCAACGGAGATCGATAGAAGAACGAAACCGGTGATATGCTTAGTCTGAAAGCCGTCAAAATCTGATACAAAAGTTTCAAAATTAGTTATAAATGTTGCCGACAGGTGGCGCTGTACGTTGTAATCACAGTTCAGATTTCGAGAAGAAAGCTATAAACTGTCTTTTGCAAGTAATCGTTGCAATCACATCACAATCGATTCAAATTAGGCATTTTTCGTGCTTGCCAAGGACAGTTTATAGATTTCTTATCGGATTCTGAATAGCTATTACAACCTGCAGCGCCACCTGTCGGCAACATTTATAACTAATTTTGAAACTTTTGTATCAGATTTTTACGGCTTTCAGACTAAGCATATAAATGGTTTCGTACTTCTATCGATCTCCGTTGCCGAGTTATTTAATTTTAAAATGAGGGAGTCCTTTGTTGGACACCCTGTATCTGGCTCTTAAGTTAAGAAAGAAAGATACGCTACGTTTCGCCCATGTGGAGTAAAAAAATGCCCAATGTGTGGTTTCACTGCGAAACCATTGATCATTATAGGGGTGAAAGTTGTTTTCATTAAAATAATTTCCGAATAGAATTGGTATGTCTTTTATTCACGTAACACACGTTTTCTGGGGAATTCTTGTCTCTTTTAAATTATTGTAAGTAGAATGACGTCTGCTTTGAGGTTTACATACATTTTATCCAGTTCCGAACCGAGATTGTCTATTACATACTTCTTAATAGAAGAAAGCAGACATATTAATCTTCATTTATTCTTTTTTTATTCTAAGATAATGCCAATTCATAAGCAGAAGAGAAATGGATAATTAGATTACAGTCTGTACCCTTTGCTTATATGTTACATTAATTTCAATTAAAAGGTCGCAAGAACGGCAAATAAAAAGATAAAACTTTTTTAAGAAGCTGTATTCTTAATATATAAACACTAGACAGTTGCAACATGTACGTTATATAAATAATATATAATTTCAAGCAGACGAGCAAAATTTAGGTAAAAAGATATTTGCATAGTCTTGGAAGCTTTCTTGTAAGACACCGAGAAGTTAATTTTCTAAGCAGATAATCATGATATAAAATCGTAAACGATTATCTCTCACCTATACAGGGTGTCCACACTTGTCGTGGTTCAATAGTTAATTTCTAAACCGTTAGAGATAGACATATAGTTCCAATTGGAAAAATGCTTTAAACCAAGGGAAGAATTATAATATATTTTTTGAGTCACTAAATATATTCTTGAAACAGTCACGAATTCTATCTTTTCATATGGTCCCCCGGTCTTATCAGTCGTATTTAGTCAAATATTCTTGACACTTTAATATTTTAAACAAAAAAAAGTCCCACTCTTTTGCGACTAAAACTGACCGAGTTATGGAGCATTGAATATCGCTGACTTAGACTACTTTACACCATTTCAATAGCCACCTCGAAAATGATCCACCAATCACTGCGCAACAAGTGCTCGACGAGGCCGCTGATTGGTTAAAAATCATGAAATTCGAAGCTTCAGAACTCGCCCAGTTTTAGTCGCAAAAGACTGGAACTTTCTTTGTTTAAAATGTTAGAATGTCAAAAATATTTTACTAAATACGACTGATAGGACCGGGGGACTGTATAAAAATTTATAATTCGTATTTTTTTCAGATATATATTTATTTAGTGACTCAAAAAACATATATTATAATTCTTCCCTTCATTTAAAGCATTTTTCCAATTGGAAGTCTATGTCTATCTTTATCGGTGTAGAATCGGCCTGTCCTACCTTTAAAGTTTGTCAACAGAATTTTTAACTATCCTGTATGTATGCATATAAAAAAGCAAGGTTTTTTTGTAACCTATAGTATTCTGAGTTGTGGAAGTCACAGAAAAAGATAAAGAAACTAATTTATGAAAAAAGAAATCAAGAAATTTTTTAATGTTACTTTATAAATACTAAGAAAAGTAATTTTAGATACTGTAGAAGATTTTGATGAATTCCAATCAAAAACTTTTGGATTCATAATACCTAATAGGTGAAATAATTATTTACCGCATGTTATAAAGGATTTCTGTATATAAAGGAGTAAGAGAAAAACAATGGAAGAATACTCTATTTTTTTAAATTGGTATATATTTAGTGTATTGATACACTATAAGATAAAAATTTTCGCATTTTTTTAGAATTTCTCCGGAAACACTAGGCGAACTGCATTTGAACTTCGACCATGCAAAGAACAAACTCTAATTCACCTTTTACAATGCAGATTCGGTGACGAGGGCATTTAGGGGATCGCCCACAAATCGTTGAAGAAGAAACAAATTTGGGCTCACCTCGTTCCACAGAAAGTTGATAATGGTTTACAAATTTTATCAATGGTTTTTTTTAACATTGATTACATGCATTTTTTGTAAAAATAGCGGTTATATTCTGAAAGATATAAAGGTTTTCTTAAAAAATCCCTAACTTTCCCTCATGTTTTTTGTTTATAACATGCAGAGTTTTCCACCAAATAATACTAAAGTTACTTAATACTTGACGATGTGTTTGAGAAGTATTCCTTTAACATTTGAAGCTATTAACTTTAACACTAAAGGAAATATCAGTTATTGTAGCTATTGAAATATGAGTTATTGAGTTATTAATACGAGTATTTGTAGTAAATAATTTTTTACTGAGCATGTGCGAGACGTAGAGTAGTTTTTCTTTCATAACATTAAAGCCAGATATATAGAGAAAGTTATATATTAGAATTGCAGAGTCGAATACCAATAAGATTTAGAAATTGCTGTTCACTGCAATGCCGATATATTATTATATTATGCCGATATATTATTATATTATGCCGATATATTATTATATTATGCCGATATATTATTATATTATGCCGATATATATTATTGTCCTTCTAAAAGAAACAAGATGATAAGATTTTTGGCACAAATTGTTATTTTATAAACTTGAATTTTCGAATAATTTCATAGAATTTAATAAAGATTTAATATGCTGAGCAACCAAGCATACTTATAAATAAAATTCACAATTTAAATTGCAGTTCGGTGATTACTATCCGAAGATTCAAGTTTAAAAAATATCAATTTGTCGAAAAGCCCTGATCATTTTGTTTCTCTTAGACAGAAGCAGAAATTCTTCTTACTGTAATGCCGATATCTTTCTAAATCTTAACGGTATTAAACTGGAATTTTTATATAAGCTGCCCTACATATCTGGCTTTGAAGTTATGAAAGAAAAATTACGCTATGTCTCGCACATGCGCAGTAAAGAATTACTTCCGACAAATACTCATATGTTCTTTAATATTAAAGTTATTTCCTTCAACTTTTAAAGGAATACTTTTCAAACACATTGTCAAGTATTCTCTAACTTTCGTATTATTTGGTGGAAAACTTTGCATGTTATATGTAAAAGACATGCGGGAAAATCTGGGATTTCTTAAGAACACATTTATATGTTCTAGAATATTCTAACTAATTTTACGAAAATCCATATAATCAATGTGCATATTAAGCAGACCTATTTATGAAATTTGTAAATCATTATCAGCTTTCTGTGGAACGGGTTGAGCCCAGATTTTTTTTTCTTCTTCATTTACTTGCGGGCGGTCCCCTAATTGCCCTCGTGACCGAATCTTCATTGTAAAAGGTGAAAGAGTATACTCTTTACATGGTCGAAGTTCAAAGGGAGTTGGCCTAGCTTTTCCGAAGAAATTCTAAGAAAATGTGAGAATTTTGTTCTTATAGTGCATCAATACACTAAATATATACGAATTTAAAAAACAAGAGTATTCTTCCGTCGTTTATCTCTTATTCCTTTATATACAGAAATCCTTCATAACATGTAGTCAATAATTATTTCACCTACTAGGTATTATGAAACCAAACGTTTTTGAATGGTATTCATCAAGATCTTCTACAGTATCTAAAATTACTTTTCCTTTTGATCGCATGCAATCAGAACAAAAACGTTGATTTTGATTCCTTCAATTTGAGATTTTCCATCGCATACTTCGGAAACCATCATTCGAACAAACTATCTTAAGTGACATATTAAAAATTTAAAATACAGTGTACTCTCTAATATCCGCGTTCATTCCAGACTCACAATAAAAATTTAAATATAAACATTTTCACGCTCATCATGCATGTAAAATCGATGTTGATGTTCGATCGAGAGATTCATTCAGTGAAACTAGTGAGCCGTGACGGCGGAGGCTAAAGAATAGATTTTTCTTTCTTCCTCCATGTGAAATCCAGTTCCTGCTAGCTCATTATCGTACGAACACGCTTCCACCTGTCACGTCATTCTTCAACTTCTTCGTCATCTCTCACTTTCGCACGTGTTCCTTTAGTTTTTGCGTCTTGTTTATCGTCAGTTAGTAGCGTGAAATATTTTACTGGTAAAAATGAGTGGTGTGAAACGAAAACGAAACGCTTTAAATGTTAAACAAAAATTAGAAATCCTTCAAAAACTTGACAATGGAGAATCAGATATTACTGATGCAGAGGATGTACTACATATATGAGGGAAATAAAATTTCTCAGTCTGCTGCTCTACAATCTGTGGAAACTTTGTTAGATTATATGGGACAAAGAGGATTTGATTACGGTGACATTACTGCGGTTTGTAAAATATGTGTCGATATACGACAAGAGATGAACAAGCAGCAGAAGCAAAGACACATTAACAGATTTTTTTAAGGCAGTAAAAGTTAAAAGGTAAATTCCTAGTTTGATGTTATACAGCATGTAAATGTAAGTAATTTTTATATTTTTGTACTGATGTTGATTTTTTCTTTAATAAAAAGGAGTTTTCGGATTATCCGTGTTTTCTATTGTCCGTGCGATCCCTCCCGGTGATTAACCCGGATAATCGGGAGTGCACTGTATATTATTTTTTCACCAATAGTAAATTGATTCCAGAATTAAATTCTCCGCCGATTTCGACAAGTTTCAAACATTTATTTTAAATTATAGCCACGATAACATTCACAAAAATAACTATATCTAGTATTTTAAATGGATGGGGCTGTGATAGACAAGAAAGTACACGCAATTGTTGAAAGTATTTTCCTTTAGGGACAGCGAGCAGACTAATAAAATAAAAGAGTTGTTCAAGTGAAACATAGACTGGTGTCTTAAAAATTTACATACACTTTATTAACTGAACACTACAGTAATCGAGAAGCACAGTAAGGAGGTTTCAAGAGTGTCTACAGTTATTTATCTCCATTGTTCAGGCAAATGTCCCAACACCATACAAGTTTTCCCATACCTTCCAAGGTGAACGAAGGCTGATGATGGAATCCCTCTTCAAAACATCATGCATCTCTTGATTGAACGTGAAGTGCTGACCTTTCAGGGCCATCTTTAACCGACCAAATACGTGATAATCACAAGGTGATAGATCCAGACTATAAAGCGGGTAAACTATAAGACTTCCCAGCTGAAAGCAAGCCAAGTGAACTTTGTTGCTTTGGCAGTGTGCGGCCTTCCGTTATCCTGAAGCAAAAATCCTCGTGACAATTTGCCTGGCCGCTTGATTTTAACCTTTTGAGGACGGTCACACGTAAAACGTGCGGTTTGATGTGGCCGACGTTTCCCAACGCGCGTGGTTGCTCAGGTCGTAGGCTTAGTTTTTCTACTAAGCTTCAGGTCCTAAGCCTAGTTTTTCTACAGTTAGGCTTAGCCTTTCTACTAAGCCTAGTTTTTCTACAGTTAGGCTTAGTTTTTCTACTAAGCCTCAGGTCCTAAGCCTAGTTTTTCTATAGTTAGGCTTAGTTTTTCTACTAAGCATAACTGCACAAAACGTTCTAATAAGAAGTTCCAAGCTGGTGTCCCGCCGATGATTCAGTCGGTAGCTAACAGCCGCAAGAGCCGGCACGTATTCGTGACAGTCGGGAGAGAATGCGGCAAGCAACTGGCACGCCGCGTGGCATTCGTCCTCGAAGGGTTAATGGCCCTTCGAAGGTTCTGTAATAGCGTTGAGCTTTGAGTTTGAATAAGCCACTATACTTGCTTGGCGTATCCATCACACACCTACACTGTTACAAATGGCTGCTATATGTAGAAAACTTATCTCTGGGACTTTATATGTTCCACACAGTTTCGTCACATCGCTAGCTCGTCTACACTGGCATCTTGTGGCCGTATGACAAATATTCCCGACATCACAGGCTTTTTCTTCTTCCCTTGATCGACCTTTAAAATTAGATATGAAAATTATATGATCATTCAACACAAATTGCAGCGCACACGTTGAAAAGTCTTTGTAAATAGAGATCAATTTTATGTACCATCGTATCAGAAAATAAAACCGAACACCTTTTTTGGAACTAATTTAGTCCAAAAACCGACACAGCACTGCAATTTAATTTAATTTCATTAAAAATGCAAAATTTTAACAAATAGAGGTATATGTTTTAAATAGTAGTACCTCCACCGATACTAGTGTAAATCAACTAATTATCCTTTTAAGACTTTCCCTAGGAAAAGATATGAATACGAATTAAGTGAAGTTTTAATTTTGAAAGAGAAATGTACAATAATATTAACAAACAACGAATGAAAAAGAACGAGGAGGAATAAGAATCTGGTGGATGACGTCATCAGAGGCCATTCATCCATGCAGATTAAAAAATAGAATAGGTTTTCTGTTGAGGAAAAGGACTTTGAGGTCTAAATCTGAATTTTCCTGTAAGGCCTGAACTTATTCCAGAACAAATTGGAAAGAAAAACATTTATCCACAAAGAAGAAATTCAAAACAGTCTTTTAAACATACTGAAAAGAAGAGCTTAAAATGTCTTATCTCTTTTGTTGTGGAAAGGAAAAAAGAACGACGCTCAGAAGTGAACTTCGTTTATAGGTGTGCGCACCTATCTGAGGGATACACTAACTAAAACCAAAAACCTAATAATTTTTTTGTTGTTTTTCAAAAAGTTTTTTTATAATTTTTATTTTGTTTTTTTAGTATTTTAAATTTTTTAGAATTGTTTTATGTTGTATGCATTTTATATTTTTTATTTTTATAATTCAGAGAAATTTGCAGGGGAGCCTTACTAAAATGTCAGAAGGTGTGGTATGAGTATTATAGCCACTTCCAGTGCACTGGAGAATTTGAAAGTAAAAAATTAATTAAATAAAACCTAAGAGATAAAAACATTCTTTAATTTTTAATTTTAAAGAAATGTAAAGGGTAGCCGTTTAACTTTAAACCTTAGGAAACATATTTTACATTTTCTTTAAAGAAAACGCACTCTGTTATGATTTTAATAGTGTATAATAAAAAATTAATAATATCTAATAATTAGCATCTAATAATGAAAATTAATGTGCTCGTATATTTTTTAAAAATGCGTTAATTTAGTTTATTATGAATATGTTGTATTTTATGTGCATTCATAATTAAATTTACATCATTCATGTGCGCGTAACATTTGTTAGAGGACCATTAACAATATTAAAGCCTCCAAACAATTTTGAAAAAGAAAACACAGTTGAAACTAAAAATTTCGTTACATTTAATTTATTATGTGCAGTTTTACTGCGTTTAAATGTATTAAAACAAAGACTTTCGCATGATAACGATGTTAAATATTCATAAGAATCTTTCTTTTTGAATCATATGCATTATGTTTATTTCTAAAGTTTAAAGTTATCATTCGATTAATTTATGTAATAAGCTATAATTCACTTATATCTTGGTTTCCATAAAAATATGTCGAAAATAAAAAGAGGTTTAGCCATTTTATGACACTGAATTTCTTTAATGACTAAAAGCAATTTTATTTGAATGGTAAAAAATTCTATAATTAATGAAATACTTTTAGTGAACAAATAAAAATAAACCGTAAATTTACTTCATATAATAAGAGGTAAACTTTATGCAATGTAAATTACTTTTACTTGTGAATTGCATCATATTTCATTAAAACAATCTATTAAATTCATTTCACATTGACGACGAATAATAAAATAATTAAAAATCAAAGTTGCTATTTTAAAATTTTGGTGAATTATGGTATTCAAAGCTGCAAAGTCATTTCAAAATAAAAAGATAAAGTTTTATATTTTTGAATAATCTTGATTATATTAGAATTCATTTATATTTTAGAAAATGGTTTTGGCATTCCAGATTCAAGAGTTTTGTGTTTAACGGATAAATTTTCCAATAAATGCCATATCTAATATATTTGTCTGAAAATTCCTGTATCTTAGGAAACTTCATTACTTTTAATATTAATACTTCGAGATAAACATTTTTCATTACTGCGAGTTACTAGAAATATAAATAATTGCTAGAAATGTAAAGCTAGATATTTTGAAGATAAGATGCAAGACAAGTTTTTAAAATGCTTATGATTTTGTATAGTTTTTTGATTAAATATTTTTCAGTCTTTTAATAATTTGCTATAACATAAGATATTTGAGACTTCCTCAGCATTTTAATTTTATTCATCATTTTATTATTATTATTACTATCAAGACTAATTTCCAAGCAACGTATTGAATGATTCTGTTGGTTAATAAATGAAATTTGAGATCTAGAAATGTTCATTAAAAATGAAGAATGGAAGAAAAATGCAATGTTAATGCATAAATTTCTTAGGAAAATTTTAGAAATTCAATTTAAGAGAAATAATTAATCCTCAAATTTCATTTTCCTATATCTTTTTATGAAATTAAATTAGAAAAAAAATTTATTAAATATATGTTTGGTTTAGTTATATATTAACGTACCGTTTTGAGGCAACACGAGGACAATTTTGGGACGAACCTCGGAATTTGAAACCGCGGTCAGATGACAGGGCCGACGCATCATCTGGCAACCCCTCTCCAAGCTAACCCACCGCACAAGCGGGTGGACGTTCAAACCACGAAATCATATTTAACGTGCTCCTGCCCACATACACGGCGGATCTTTACACTGTAAAAAAAAATCCCGTAAAATTTACGGTTTTAAACCAGCCGCTGGGTTGGTT
>BGPR01006369.1:34688-46147 GCA_013235015.1 Araneus ventricosus | reverse complement strand
ATATCTGTGTATCGGGGACCTCTTATCCTTCCCCAACTTTCAAAACCAAATATCCACAACGGATAGATCATATCTGTAAGTCGGGTCATATCTGTGTATCGGGGACCTCTTATCCTTCCCCAACTTTCAAAATCAAATATCCACAACGGATAGATCATATCTGTAAGAGTTTGCCGCATAGTATTTGTTTTACCTGTGACGGCATTGTAGCAATGTAGGCGCATGCGCGTGATGTTGGATTGTTATGGATTAGCTTTATGTAAGGTTATAAATAAGTGGAGCGTGGAAACGTGTTCAGCAAGGAGGTTGATTCTGATGTCATTTTAAAGAGCTTGAGGAGTATGATTAGGACCTAAAGTGAGACAATAAAAATATTGATCAGAATATAAGTGAAAGTCGATATTAAATTGAAAATTTCACACTCCGCCAGTTTTTTGATTATAACATGCAGAGTTTTCTTTCGAATTTTACAAAACTTACAGAATGCTTGACAATGCGTAAAAGAAACACTGCATTAAAATTTAAATGCAAAAATTTGAATATTATGGGAAATATGAGCATTTGTAGTAAATAATGTTTTACTGCGCATGCGCGAAATGTAATTCTATATACTGTCAACAGATGGCGCCATCAAAAGCTAAGCTAAATAAAACGTATGAAAGGCGCAGTTCGGGTCCGCGCTGTAGATTTTTCGTGGAAACGTCGGGATAAAATCATAAAACAAGTGTTTCGTGTTAATATATAATTTTATTATCAATCTTTTTAATACAATATATACACAGAGTAGTATAATGGTTACAGAATAGATAAATAACAAGGTACCACAGACACTTGCTACATGCAATAAACTTGTGTTTTATCTATTCTGTATGCATTATACTACTCTGTGTATATATTGTATTAAAGAGATTGATAATTAAATTACACATTAATACGAAGCACTTTTTTTATGATTTTATCCCGACGTTTTCACAAAACATCTACGGCGCGGATCCGAACTGCGCCTTTCTTATGTTTTTATTCATTTATAGTTGACCCCTTGACAGTCGCGCCTGTCATATTGACGTACAACGAATTATCGCATTTTTAGGCTTATAAACTAAAATTTAATCATTAATTAGCTTTATAATTTGACACAAAAATTACAGCAGCCATCCATCCATCTCAAGTATCCACCAAATCCATCAGCATCTCAAGTATTCTACACCTTGTTAGATGAATGAAAACGACAGCAATGAAAACGACCCCTTTCCAAAACAAGAGGGGTCGTCGTATTAGATAGAAAAGAAAATCCGACTCTTAAGGAGTTAATCTCTATAAGAGAAGTTTTTAACTAACATGTATTGAGACAAATTGAAATAACAAAATATCTATTTGTGTGTGACTCTTTAGATAAATTGGTTTCAATTTCTCTTAAATGGGAAGATTATAAAATTAAAATTTAAAAGAATTTTTTTAAAAAAATGGTAAATAATTATTTAAATAAAATAAAAATTTTAATATACCACGTTTTTAGAACGGACTAAAAAGTATAAAATAGTTTCTTCTAGCCCCATACAGATTTAAAACGAAAAACGTGGGCGGATGCAATAGATAATTGATGCATAAATAGTTTATTTCAGTCACTAACAATTTTATTGCAATGGAAATGATATGAACTGTTGTGTGAGTTTTCTCAACGATAGCTACTCCCTACACTCCTTACTATTAAATATTACATGCGCCCTCATTTTTCGTTTTAAATCTGTATGGGGTTATAAATCTGTATGGGGCTAGAAGAAACTATTTTATACTTTTAAGTCCGTTTTAAGAACGTGGTCTATTAAAATTTTTATTTTATTTAAATAATTATTTTCTGCTTTTTAGTTGTGTGTGTGTGAAATTTTGCAATCGATTTTAGACATCTTGATGAGATAATGACGGAGACATGTGGCAAATTTCTGGTTCATTTCAGCTTCTCTTCACCAGATCATAAATAGAAAATTGTTATTTTCCTGAAAAATTACATTACGTGACGCAAAGACCTTCGAGATATAATGAAAAACGTACTGCGCATGCGCAAAGATAGGACTAAAATATGGGGGTGCTTCGATGATCCATGGGCCATCCATATACCCAAGAACCACGTCTGTAATGTTAATAGTTTTCGAGATATAATGAAAAACGTACTACGCATGCGTAATGCAACATATGAAATGACAGACAAACAGATAGACAAGAAAGCGAATTAATATTGCATTGTCATCTAGTTCTGAGCTACGTTTAAAGTTTCAAGTCTCCAGCTCATCGTGAAGTTAGTTTAAAATTCATTGCAAAATTTGTACCGAACAGACAGACAGATAGACAGACAAGAAAGCGATTTAATAAAAACGTGGTAAAAAAGCTTTTCTTACATAATCTAATTACTCAATAGTATTATAATATTACTTAAACAAATAATTGTATTTAAAATTTGTCAGAATCGTGGAGACAGTCAGCCAACTGCAAAGCAAACTGGACCACACTCAGCTGCAACTGAATTTGAAAATATTAAAAGAAAAACCCCAAGAATAATGGTCTGAAATGTAAGCGATACTTAATTCTAATCTGAGTAATTTCGAGAACAATAAGGCTATTGTGAATTAGATGAAAGAATTAAATTAAGTTATGTTCAAAATAATACAAAAAAGGTTGAAACCTACAACCAATGAAAATGCACCACTTCTTTTTTATGTGGCATTATAAATTTAAATCGGGCAAAGAAAACTGTTGAAAAGATAATCTTGATCAGTTTACGATGAGAACGCATGAATATATCATCGTTTTTTGCTGTTAAATCATCCTTTAAGTCAGAAGTTCTCAACTTTGGTACTGTAGTGTCATATAAAAATGCAGCCGAGAAATTAGGCAATTTTTCTTTTTTAATTTAGTTTATTAATGACACACAGGACTAGCACGACACAAATAGACAAACACAGAAATACATTTAACTTAAAAGATAAGAAATTATACATTACAATTCTTATTGTTTCGAGCCATGGCCACACAAAAATTATATCAGACCGTCCGAAAGCCAACTGACTTTTACAGAACAGTCTTGTGCCGCGCCATCTACCGCAGGCAACAGCAACTATAGTCTAATTCCTTACAGTGCACGTACTGTCCCATAGGGGTAAAGGATAAATTGGGGGTAAGAGAAATCAAAATTGGTAAAGGCGGAAACAAGAAAATATAAGGAATTAAAAAAGCTACCGAATTCTGTTTCCCCAAGTTAATGCTTGTATTTAATAACTATACCACTTCAAAAGTTGATTATTACAGAGTGTAATTTTTAGCCATCTTTATAAGTTAATGCGAAATTATTACAATACTGATTTCATTTGTTTTGTCGTTGAACTAATGCTATTGCAAAAATAGAAAAAAAATTAACCACTAAACTTAATAATTTTCTTTGCTATCTAATAAGATGCTCCCTTCTGTTTAGGAAAGCGGTTGACGTCTTTATTCATCTCAGAAGGCATATAATACTTGAGATGTTTATGGATTCTAGGTAATTTTTGTGTAAAATCATAAAGATAATTAATGATTAAATTTTAGTTTTCAGACCAAAAATGCGATAATTCGATGCACGAGTATTCTCGGGCTGTTAAGTTAAGCGGTTAAAATAAAAAACAAATCCAGCAAATGTTATTAATTAAGCTAACATAAGCCCTTAACATTATTGACAAAAACTTCTTTGCATAGATGGATGGACAATGAGGGAGGTAGAATATAAAGATAAATCAAGGGTACGCGAGGGAATAAAGGGTGTGAACCCCTACTTTAACCTTCCAGCGGTCGCGCCTGCGCAAATTTTACGACAAACGGGTTTTTTCGTGCCCTGTTCTCACATTCGGAGTCAAAATTGTCTGAAGGTCATTGCTATTCCTTCATGTGCCCCCTCACTTCAGGATTAAATGGGTTTGTCCAAGTTTCAAGGTGATTTCATACTATTTTATGCTTCTGTTGTTAAAATTACGACGCGCGCCCGCTCGTGTAATTTGAAAAAATTTTTCACATTTCAGATTGATAATTATATATCCAGTGCGCATTACAGCGATATAATATTTCATTTTACATTGTCAAAAATATTTAATATGTAATAAGCCTGCCAATAATCCAACAAGCAGAAGAATTTTCTTGTAAAACCTCAGTTTTATGAACACACTTCACTACTCGAGCCCAGAAAAATCTTATAATCGCCATATGACGTTACCATGTCTTTAAATCTAAATTATTCATCACAACCTGAAAAAAAAAACAAGTGAACAGCAACCAGTATTGAGAAAAACAGCTTGTGGTTTGTGTTTGAAAGAAACCAGCGGGAGTGGTCTCCCCTAAACTTTCTCGTATACTCCTAACACATGTAGAGAAAACTAGAATAATAAAAGACGTCAAATAAACTTCCGCCGCAAGTAAACCAAAGTTGGTGGTTTGAAGGATCAAAACAAATTCAAATCCTCTGCTCATTCTTTTGCGCAACAGGACCTGGCGAGACTCCCTAAATGTTTGCTTCCTTACAAAATCGCTCCAGAACTTGTTCTTGGCAAACTGCCAAGTTTCGGAGCGTCCCTTCCTTGCACAGGCATTGCCACTAGCAGGCATGCGCAGGGAGTTAGTTTCAAAACTGAACAAGTATGCGATTATACAGACCGACAGACAGTCAACCCTTTGACGGATTTGGCCCAAAATTTTATACGGACCTACATTCATGACGATAAAACTGTGTATAAAATTTTATCCATCTGGCTTTTCAAGTTTTTGAGTTATGGCGTTCGCATGACCCCGAACATACAGACAGACAGACTTCCCGTTGACGGATTTTGTCCACAATTTGACAGAAACCTACAAATTATGTTTAAAGACCACATACCAAATTTCATCCCCGTAGCTCTAATAGTTTTGGAGTTATCGTGTTCACAGAGAGACACACAGAGAGACATAATTCCAAAATTGTGTTTTTCGGACTCAGGGAGGTCTAAAACGTGGAGATTCGTCAAAATCTCGAGTTCGAATTTTTTGACGATTACAATACTTTCTCTTTGTATACTTCGTATACGAGAAAGTAATAAAACAATCATCAAAATTCATGAAATACAGTAGGTGCAATATATAATGTACTTGTAAGTGTAACTCTCTTGCAAGAGTTCAGTGTTTCGAATTCAAGGATAATGATAAGAAACTAAGAAGAAAGTCTTTGTAGTACAATCTTAGTTGGACTTATACTATTTTTTATTACATATTGTTTAATACCTTTTTTCAGAAAATAATAGTGTTATATCTCATTGCTTTCTCTGATTTCAGTATAATTTTAGTTTTTGCAAATAATGTAAAAATTAATTTTCACTCTGGTTGAAAGGATTTTGTTTTCTGATGTGTCTATTATTACTATAATGAAGTAACTTACAACTGCAAGGGTAAAAATGAAGAAACTTATTGTGTCGTGAAAAGTACGACAGGCGCCCGCTCGTGTAAACATTTTTAGCGCGCCCGCTGGAAGGTTAAGTAATAGGGTCAGCCATACTTGTATAAAATATGGCAAAATCTATGGCGGTGTATTTTAACCCTCTGACACCGAGCGAGGCGGTCTAAAAATTTCCCCTTAACAGCGACAAAGGCTGGTCTGAGGCGGTTGACTTCTTTTTAGTGGAGGTGAGGTTCTGAGATCGCTTCGGAGATAAGCGCGGTAGGGGTCCAATTATCCTTGCCAATCACAGCTCATTTCCGTGCGCCTTAAAGGAAGGTTATAGCAGGGGTTGTGGTGGTGTGGTAAATGACCATCAAGATTGGGAGAGTCCAATTCATGTCGTTAATTGGCGACGATTGCCTAAGACCAGCATGGTCTCGTGGTCGAATCTCGACTTTGTGGCTAGAAGATCGTGGCTTCGAGACCTGATTTCTCAGAAGAACTACCGTGTATTCGGGTCTTGTGCTTGTTAAATCCGCCGAGGGTCAAAAGTCCTCCCGCTGGTGTGGTGTGTAAGTTTGGAGGGAGAGGTTCCAGTTCAGGTGTGTCCACGCCATCTTCAAAATTACGAGAAAATCTCGGTGACCTTATGGTAAATTCTCGGCTTCGAGGTCGGAAGGTTCAAAGTTTGAAACTTGATTCCACTGAAGATCCATCGTATATGTGGGCCTGGTGACCATCAAAAAGGACGTCGTGGGTGGAATGTCCTCCTGCTGCTGTGGTGCGGAAGTTTGGAGATGGGGATGCCAGCTCAGATGTCTGCCTCGTCATCTGACCGTGATTTAAAATTACGAACACGTCGCAATGTAGCCCTCGTGTTGCTTTAAAACGGGACGTTAATATAACTAAACTAAACTAAATTAAATCAAAATTACGAGATATGTCGTAAAATATTCCTCATGTTGCTTCAAGACGGGTCGTTAACCTAACTCAACTAAATTAAACTAAACTAACTCTAAATATTTATTCTCTTTTATATACTATGTTTAATAATGTCGAATTAAACTAATACATCTACTCTATAGACATTTCGTTGTGCTGCTGGCTTGAAGCCTACTTCTTCATGAATTTTTTTAGACATCATGAACACTTTATTCCAAGCAACGCCATATTGATACATACGAATGTCTATTTTAAGAATGTCTATTTACAAATAAAAACGCAGTACGCACATTCGGAAAGCTAATACCCGGAAAAAAGATTGTAAATACAAATAAATGTTTTTTCAGTTGTGTATTCTTGGAAAAATCCTGAACGAAATCAAATGATTTTTCTTCCGGAGAGATAAGAATCTTCTTATCCGATATCTTTGTTATCCTCCAAAGAATAGTTCTCAAAATTTACTTCTGGAAAAAGGAGGGGGGAAAATAGTAAAAAATAAATTCTGTAAGAGAAAACTTCGAATTTTTCCCCACCTTATTCTATTCTGAGAATTAAGAAATAAGATATCTTTCCGAACGTCAGTCATCTCCAATGTTTAACACTAGGGAAATATTTACTGAAAAAATAGAGAAATACTCTTTTAATCTTTACCCTGCCGTCATATAAATATTCTGGCTGAATATTTGCAAAACAGGATAAATGCAGTTTTAGTATAAAAATTCGAAAAAAGCTATAGCACATTTAATCATAAGTTTTATAAAGTTTATTTTTAAAATTTATATAAAACATAATACAAATTATTCTGGATTTTTTTATATCAAAAAAATTGTAATAAAGATATTTCATCCATATCATGAAACCAATTTAAAACAAGATATATATCTCGTGTATAATTTTTTTCTGAAAAAGTAATTACCTCCAAACATAATGTTCTGTTAGAATCCACGATCACATTTTTTATTCAAAACACATTTAACGACATCATATGAACACAATATGAAAGTAAAATAGACTGATAAAGCATTATTTAGTAATGTAAAAATATTAAAACGTAGAACGTAATAAAAAATTAAATAGAACCTATTATCATAGTAATTTTAATGAAATGTGTCAAATTCATATGGATTTACAAATTACTTTTACTTGTGAAATTTAAATCTTTGACAGAAACTCATTATCAATTTTTTCGCCACCCCACTGTTGGGGGAAAGGGGGCAAGGCCCTTAGATTTCGGTATACAGTCTCTAACTAGATTTGTTTTTAAAAAGTGGTCAGTTATAGTTAAGATTTATGAAATGTATAATTTATACAAAATGACAGCTATATATATATTAATTTATTAAAAATGTGTTGTATATAATAATAAATTATAAATATTTTTTAAAAATTATATGTTTCGTTGACACTTTTTTTACTATAGAACTGGCTCTGAGCTTCAAAAAGGGCCCCAGTGGCCTGCTGGTAAAGTCTCGGCTTTGGAGGCGGAGGGCTCCAGGTTTGAAACCTGATTCCACTGAAGATCCGCAGTCTATGGAGCCTGTTGCACGCTAAATCATACGGACCATGGGACTAGTATTTTCTTTAATAACTCCTCCTTCTTGGTGAAAATTAGCTTGGGTTTGTGATTACATAAAGGTTTTTTTTCTCATTTCTCAACTATGGGCATAGGGTAAGTGTTTTATTTATGAGGGCTATTTTATTATAGCCAGAAGGCTAATATTTTTAATCAATCATATTAGCATTTTGATGGTTTTTTTTCTTTCCTTTGAAAATATGCTTTTGGATGTTCAGATCTCCATTGTCCTTTGTTTGGGAAAATTCCGGTTATGAGAAGCTATGTTTGGCGTAATGCTAGGTTCTTACAGAAAAATTTCTCAATTATTTTTTTGAATCCATTTCAAATAGTTCTTAGCTCTTGAAAAAGTGGACTAGAATGGATTCCTTGTTCGTTTATCGTTATATTCGATTAACTCTGAGTTTATTTTTATTTCATTGTATACATTTTATATATTTTTTCTAAATTTTACTCTATAAATTGTATTGTTTGTAAATAAAAATATTTTTAGTTTCTTTTTTTGTTGTTGTTCTAGTTTAAATTTTTAGATAAGATTCTTTTTAAAATTTATTCTATTTTTCTGTTGATTGTTTTTAAGCTCTAAATCATACGTAGTGGCCAAACGTCCTCCTGTTCGTGTGACGTGGAAATTTGGAGAGGGGGTACCAGCTCAGGTGTTGTCCTCGCCATCTGACCGTGGTTCAAAATTACGAGGTCCATACCAAAATAGCCCTCGCCTTGCTTAAAAACGGAACGTTCATATACTTAAACTAAACTGAACTTCAAGAAATATCGATAAAAAAAAACCTGTATTAACCGCTTAAGCGATATTTCCGGAAAAGTTCCTGGCTTTCCTCAATTGCTTCAAAACTAAATCACCACTGAAGGGGTTAAATGACTATTTTTTGAATGCTAGAAGAAATGAAAAAGATGCTGAATATACTAAAAACACTACATATGAAAAACTGTTAACAGTACGGCATTCTCTCAGTTCTAATTTGAAAGCAGGAATTTCATATAGGAAGCAAACTGTTTGTCATTTGACTTGAAAACAGGAATTTCATGTAGGAAGCAAACTGTTTGTCATTTGACTTGAAAGCAGGAATTCCATGTAGGAAGCAAACTGTTTGACATATTTTAAAGACTTCTTGACTATCCGAAAGTTTAGTGGAATTGAAATATTTTTGATGCATGACGGAAATCAGTGGCTATAAAATTTCTTGAACTTTGAAATATCTTTATAATTCTAATTTCGATTTTTAATTCTATTAATGTTTATTTCTATTAATATTTATTTTTTAAATTTTTAATTCTATTTTCTTAAAAACAATTTATGTAAGTTTGTAGCCCTTATATTTCCATGAAAACATATGCAGGAAATTTTAAAGGAATAGGGATTTAACTTTTGACTATTCCTTTTTCATAAATTTAAAAAAGTATAAAAAATAACATTTAGAGGAAAACAGATGGAAAACAAGAAATTCCAACTGGTTAACTTCGGTTTAAAACAATGCTTACTTGTTCTGTTAAACAGTATATAGAACAAGAATTCAAAAAGATTCAAAGAATAGTTAATGTACTATATAACTGAATTTTTAGCAAAAAAAATCAACATCATTGCAAAAATTAAATCACATTTGCGTGTTTGTTTATCTAGGTAGCACTAGTCTGATCCGATTTAATTGGAATTCTCCAAAAAATGCTTTTAAAATTTACTTTGACAAACTAAAAAAATAATAAATAAATGAATAAAAAGAAAGAAATTCTTGTCAGTGAAAGCAACATAGTTTTCTTATCTCACCGGTTTCTAGAATTACGAAATAGAAAATATTCATAAATTTCAATCTTCCCAAATGCTCATTACTATCAAAAAATCCGCTCAAAAATTAAGAAATATATTTTTTAGTTTTTTTTCTCTATGCCGTTACTAAAATTTCTCTGCTGGATAAATTTTCGCAACTTGGTAACAATAACTTTATATATCAAACTTTTGGGAAAAACCTAGTTCAATAAAATAAAAAAAAATGTTTAATACATTCGAATGTTGTGTAAGTACACCCACATAATTCAAACATGGTTGAACTTATTTTTTAGAGTTGCTAAAATAAATCTTAGAATATTAACGCTTGATATCAAAAATACTTTAAAGACTACAGGATAATTTCGTATAAAATTTCTTCCGAAAAGCTAAGAATCCCATAATACAGGATTCCTAACTATCCTATAATGCTGGTCTCTGTTTGCGACACTTTTTTTGGCTTGAAAATTGGTCAAACCTGAATTTCGTCGTGATACCATGTTTACTTGTTCCTAAAAAACAAATCTTGTTAATGATGTAGTAAATAATGACAAATCAAGAGAAATAAAAGTGTAATGTAAAAGGTTGGGGACAATATTAGAAGTTATAAAATAAAGGGTGAGAGCATTCCATATTACAGCATTCTCTCAGTAAGAAGTCCATAGAGAGTTAGAGTTAGATCCAATTAACCCAATATAAAGTTTAATTAATTTATTTTTAAAATTATAATGAAACCTCTAGTTTTTCATTTTATTCTTTTCTGAAATTAAGTAATAAAATATTTTCCTTGCAGGAAAGTATTTTTAATAATGAAATGAAATGTAATGTTATATGTAAGTTATTGATGAGGAAAGCATCAGTCACTAATTTTGATTATTTTATCAAAAAAATGACGAAAGCATCAGTCACTAATTTTGATTATTTAAAAATAATGAAATAAATTAATAAATTCTACTCGTGACCCTATTAATGGTTGGAACTCTTAGCTTAAAGCATCTTCTAAAATTATTTTTTTTTATCAAAACACTCTAAAATTGTTTTCCAAATTTAATTTTCCCAAATAAAAATTAAATTATCTCGAAATAAATTATTTTTTTACTCTACTCTTTTCCGTACATTTCAAAACTAAAATATCTTCCGCTGTCAATGTCTTTGCGACCTCATAATCCACATACGCGACCCTACTTGTGGTCGGGACCCTTGGTTAAAAAAAGACATACTCTAATCTGATTTATTTTCAGACTCCTCTAAAAATTCTTTCGGAAATTTACCTTTTCGAAATAGAAATAATTCCCTCGGGGGAAAAAATGAATATTTTTTTCAACCTTACTCTTTTCTGGAGAATTAAGAACTAAGATATCTTCCCAAACGTCAATCTTCTCCCATATTTAATACCACCAAAAATTCCAACGGAAAAACTACCTTCTCAACCCTTTCCCCAGCGCCGCTTAAAAGTCCCTGCCGGATAGGGAAAAACCAGCTCCCGGACTCTCATCCCTACATCGATCCCACCGAAGGGGAAAATCAAAGTCTCCAAGACATGCACATTTCTAAACCTTGGGATGATTCCGTCAGTACAAAATACGCAAACGCTCCAGCAACTGCTTCAGTTGAAAGTGCTCAGTTGGTGGTGCTCAACCTGCTGGAGCAATTCATCACGAGGCCAGACGTGCTAGTGCTTTTTCTTGATCGGGACAATCCATTGTCTTGTTGATATTGGTGAAGAAAACCTCTTCGCC
>BGPR01006369.1:22936-34678 GCA_013235015.1 Araneus ventricosus | reverse complement strand
TGAAGAAAGTGTTCATAAAATTTCGGAACAATCGAATGATAATATCTTGAGTTATCACGTTTGAAGTGTGAAAATTATGCATAAAGTCTAGTTTCGAGAAAAATCACATTTTACTTTTGCCACACGCTTAAATTAAGTATCCAAACTTTAAAAAAATTCTTAAAAATATACTAACATTATATTAACTTGAAAAAATGCAGTTTAAAATAATTTTTGACAGGTTTTTGTCCTTTAAATGACAACTTTCGGTTAAATAAACGCCCATTTTCAGTTTTCGGTTTGTTATAAAACAATTAATGTCTCCTCTTCTAATTAACTTTCCGTCAAAAGTAAATATGTTTTAGAAAGGTAAATGAATGAACTATCCAAAACATCAAAAATAAAAAAAATGGGAATTTTGGCCAAAAATCGACTTTTCAACGTGTTCGGATACTTAATAACGATAACAAATGATTTCAATAAAAACAGAAAATCGTATTCAATAAATGAAATAAAAGTTTTTAAGTTAGCCATCTGACTGCCGAATCTTTTTAAATAGCTATTTAGATGTAACGTTCGGAAACATACTCAAATACCGTTGAACAAAGCGATTTGTTATTTATATGCAAAGCTTTATTAGTTTAATACGAATCGACGCTGTAATGGTTCTAAGTAAACACAATAGCTTGAGGAAATCGCCGGATGAGGTAGAAAATAGACTTACTTCTACCACCGAAAATCGAGGGATAAGCAGTCAGGGGATTAAAGACTACTAAAAGCATATAAAAAACGTTACAAACGTTAAATTTTGTGAGAACTGGAATACCAAGAGAAAAATGGAAGGCAAATATTTCGGATTTATATTTCAAATAATAAAAGAAATGCTTTTAACATTACGAAAAACAATCACATGATGCTTCAGGTATTCTAAATTAGAAATGGCGTGGTTTACTCTACATTTTTTATGAGTATCGACCACTGAATCGACTTTATTAAAAGGTTGCATTAATAAAGGATAAATAATTAAAAAGCAATGGGTGTAATCTTCCATTATATTGTTACGAATCTGTAATGTTGTCTTCCTGCCATGCCACTCTGATGAGATTAGATTTAGGGAGAATCATAATGGAATGGAAGTCAATGATTCCCGGTCTTCGCAACAAATTTCGTGACGTTGGCGACAAAATGAAGGTTCTAGAAAATACTAGAAATATAGCTCCATCTTTACTGTAAACGGGGATATAGAGATCTTTCTAGAGAATTCCATAGGATGTCACGCCTTTCGGAAAGCTATAAATACCCAGAGGTGCTGATACGGGTGAATGTCTTGCCAGTGCGAATTGGTCAGCTATTAGACGCTGAGAGCTGTTGATAGTGCTGTTGTTGTTTTCATTAGTGATTTGCTATCTGCTTGTGTTGGTAATTTATACAAGATCTGTATTATTTGTTACCTGGAATTTGTTTTCTGGAATATCCGTGGAATAAAACGTCATTCTCCATTGTCCTATTTGTTGTACTGCTTTCACCGTACAGTCACCGGACGATTTTCGTAACAATATTTTTGCAACAGGATATTAATTTCACTCAGTAGTTCTCACAAATATAATTCGATATGTTCCAAAAAATGAGCTAGACCAAAATGTTATACAACTTCCATTGAATTCATATCTCAATTCCAACAAATTTCGTCTTAATTCTCGCAATCTCGATTTTTTTTACTTTTCTTTATAAAATAGTGAGCTATTTTTAACCTTTATTTACATATTAAATATGGGAATTAATCCAAATACTTTTTTGGAACGAAACGAACTGCTTTTGATATGTAACACTATATTAATGATTGCTTATTTGTATGGAAAAATAAAAGAAAGCAACAGAATATTAGTTTCTAGTTTTCTTTTTTATACGTTATCAAAAGCATGTTTTTTGACCATTAAATTTTGAAAATTAATCCAAATGCATTTTTCCAACGAAACAAACTATTATTTATATGAAACTCTATATTGATTACTGCTTATTTATATGGAATAATTTAGAAAAAAATAATGTTTGTTTCTAGTTTCCTTTTATTTATTTCTACGTTAGCCGTGGCAACAGGGTTTCATTAAAGCAAAAATAATATTTATTGAATTGAATATGCTATTTCATTTCTGTTGTGTTTTAAAAAATGCGAATAAATAATTACGAAAATTCTATAATATTTTTTCTGCACAAAAAGGATTTATTTTATCTTATTTGTCATCATTTCGTAGCTTCAAAACACATTTTAACGTTCAATAATATTATGCACACAAAGAATACAAAAAATATTTATTATTGTAAAATAAATAAACGCAAGGTAAATTTATTCTCTTCCGGCTTTGATAAATTTCGCTCTCTCCTTTTTTAAGAAACAGAATGTTTCGGTGGATATTATTTTTTAAAATGAAAAACTTCCTTCCCTATTTAATGAAGCAACGAATAAGTATTTAATTTCATGTTAAGTAAAATTCGTTTTAATCTTTAAACAAAGATAGGTATTTGAAGGAGAAAACACAGTTGCTTTCGCTGGTTCACCCCCCCCTCCTCCATTTGTTTCCTTTCTGTTATTTTTATGTTTGTTTGTTGTATAAACAACTTTTTATTTCATTAAACAAACTATTTTTTATATTTATTTATTCAATCGCATGAATTGAAGCTTCTGCTATTCCATCAATTCTATTTTTAAATTTCATGAAATGACTCGGTAAAACTTCCTTTTGTGTGCATTTCTCAAATTACCGGAATAAATTAGAATTCTTAAGCGACAAATGTATTTTAATGTTATTCCCCGATCACTCCAATTTTCCAAAAAAAAAAAATCTAGCGATTTTTTATAGAATCTGCATTTTCGAGTTGAATTTTTAGAAAAATTGCTTAAAATAAACAGTCTTATACAAACGTTAGGTACTAATATCTTCTCCATAAAAGAATGATTTATCTTTGGAATAAGCTGTTTATTCATAAATATCGTCGTTTAAAAAGCAATACAACTTATCTCAGTTTTTCCAAATTTTGCAAAAGAAAGGAGAAACTGAATTTTTAGCTTGCGATAACGATTTTTTTTTCCACATTTGGTATGAGATATTCATATAAGATGTTAAAAAAATTATAAATATTCTTTGTTAGTTTCAAAAATTTAGTTTTCACAACCAATAGCGAATATTTTAAGTCACGTTAAAGTGTTCGTGTAGCAAGAAGGGTCTCCAACGTTATCTACCAGGTTAAGGTGACTTTGTCGACCCTACATGATTTCCATTAGTTTTTTAATTTTAGTTTTTTGATTTATAAACCCTGTAGTGAAACGCGTGCCCATGTGGAAACACAACCGGCATTCCTTTGCATTATGCGACAGAGTCCATTCTGACTGCATCCTTCCACATGACTAAACCGGAACAGCAACATGAGCTAATCTGGTTCCTCAACGTCGCTTCCAACAAAGGCTCCCGACTTAAATTCCAACGATTGCCACACCATGTTAAGCTTTTTGTGTTTTTGCTCTTTGCGTTTTGTATTTTTGCTCTTTATCTTTTTGTGTTTTTGCTCTTTATCTTTTTGTATTTTTGCTCTTTGCGTTTTGTGTTTTTGCTTTTTATCTTTTTGTGTTTTTAATGTTAAGCTTGTTGTGTTTTAGCACTTTATCTTTTTGTGCTTTGTGTTCTTGCTCTTTATCTTTTCGTGCATTGTGTTTTTGCTCTTTATCCTTTTCTTTTCGTTCATTGTTGTAAACGATGATTTTTAAATTGTTATGCTCACCCCTTGGGGTTCTTTGTAAATTCTTTTTTAATGTAGTTCATTTCATTTGTTTTATGCTTCCCCTCCGGCTTGTAGAAGGCCTTACACCCTCTTGGGTAGGCTGGGCAGGGGCGGGTTGTGTAAATAAATAAATAAAAATGATTTGCAAGAAGTTTTTCGAATAAATCCATGATCATATTTCATTTCAAACCTTTTCCATTACCTGCAAGCCGACATTGCGAATTTTTGTGCCCTCTTCGTCGAAGTGACAGCGCACCTAAACTATTCCCCCCTACCACACAGAAGATCTTTCACTTTATGGAGAAAAGAACAATCAACAGAACAGGCACATATGTCCTTTAACACTCGCATATTAATTTGTTTCTGTGGACTTCTTTATTATTTGATTAGTTTTTTTCTCTTGTTTTCTGATATTTGTACATTTCAAACTCATTTTTCTTTCCTTTTTTGAGTTTTTGTTTGTATATGGTTTTATATGATACTCCCCTTTTGTTTCTTGTATATTATCCCAGATTTTTAGATTTGTGTTTTTGTAACCTTTTCCATGTCTCTGCCTCCGCCATTATTTTCTAGACAGTTAAGGAGCGTCTTCCGATGTCTGTTCCACTTCATGTCCGCAACACTGTTTAAATAACCAAGAGGTTATAGTCGCAGGGGTATGAAGTGGTGTTCTGTAGTGAAACACTCGGTGTATATTAAACATAAATATTTTATTTATTTATTTAATATGTGACTCATTGAAGCAGATCGAGTCTTGAACAAAATCTCTAAAATTTTAAGCTACTAGATCTCTGATGTGAAGTGGATGTTACTAATATGAATAGGGCAGCTGTGATCTGGTGATCCGGCTTCATCATTCAGATATCTGGGCATGCGGGGAAAAGGGAGACCCTCTCCACTACGCAACTTCTTCCCACATGACGTCATCTTATCATTTTTCAAAACCAAATGCAGAAAATACTCAACTTCGGTGAAAAAGCGTACTTTCAAATAAACTATCAAGAATAAATATATCTAAAATCATATCTTTTTCCACTGAAAATGAGGACCTCATAATACAGCCACCGGACGCAACCAGTTCATCCGACTCCGACCCAGATTTCTCTCCTTCACCAAGACCTCAGACTTATGGACTAAGACCCTCTAGAGGTTCAATACCTAGGGCCCTAATCAGTCCTCCTACAAGTATATAGATGCAGCGAACTTTTGGGACCTGTCTTAAAATGCATGTTTTTGCTTCGTGAGTCTTTTTACACTTTTTACATCGCTTTTATAATTTTTACATTTTTCCTCGATGTTAAAACACTGTATGTAATCTTTTTTGTTCAATAAAGTTTCTACGCACACTCATCCAAACAGCAAACCGGAGATTTTTATCTTTGGAGTCAGGGGTGTGTCGTAGTGTAAAATGAAGTAAAGCGGTAGTGTCTGGGACTCGGGGCCAGAGGGTTCTAGGTTTAAAACCCGATTCCGCTGTAGAAGAAATTGCACGTTGGTGGCACGTTGCGGTAGTTTGGAGAAGGGGGTGCCATCTCAGGTGTCGTCCTCGTCATCTGACCACGGTTCAAAATGGCGACGTTGGTCCCAAAATAGTCCCCGTGTTGCTTCAAAATGGAATGTTAGTATAACTAAACTAATATGAAAATTCTATGCATACACAGGTAATGAAGAAGAATTTGTTGGGCTCTTTCTAAGATAGAGTATCTATATCTTATAAAAGATGCTTGCGATTTAAACTTACTATAGAGAACTTGGAAATTCTAAAATGTATAGTTGCAACAGACACAACATTTATACTAAGAAACTCTTTCCACTTCAATAAATCTTTTCATTTTATGTCTGAGAAGCAAAGTTTCTGCGTTAGGATTAAGAATTGTAGATTTAAATAAAGAATGAAGAATTATTATTTAGGGGATTCCTGAAAGAGTATTCCAATAATTTCATAAATCTTAAATTCATTAGTTTGAGAAAGCAGATGGACAATTAGAAGTGTAAAATTGAATGTTTCAAATTTACATTTAAAAAAAGAAATAACTATTGTTTTATAGGCATCATATCATTTCCGATACCTTTTAATGGGCAATTAAGCTCAGTTACACACCATTCAGAGTTTGGTGGTTCCACATTTAAAAAAGTGTATATCAAGAAAATGAACGACTAGAAGCAAATTAGGATTCACGAAAGTTTAGAAAAGAAAAGGGATGAAATCCATAATTATACACATTACAAGTGTCAAGCAATGAAAGTCATTTACAAATTTTTTAAGCATGTTAATGTATTTTTATATAAGTTATCGTTTTCTGAATCTGCTGTTAGCGCAAATACAAAATTGGAAATGCATTTTCATTTTTGTACAAGCATATAAATAGATGAAACCTGAAAATAAAATAGAAAAATTCTTTCTTACAGTTATTACGAATTAATTAAAATTGGGAGACAGTTGCAAAAGTTTAAACGTATACAAGCCGCCTTCGTCGACCATCTCTGTTCATCCGTAATATTAATAGCTTGTAGCTATGCTTGCAACTTGGCGAAATAAATTGGCGGTTTTGGAGGGTGAGGGACTCTGCCAAAGTTTTACTTTACAATATATCTCAAAAATGGAGGGTGGTGTGTGACAGGAGACCATTCATAGAATATCTAGGGAGTTATAAGCTTTTATATGAAATAAAAAAATGTCGAAATGGGTCCAGCGATTGGGGATGGGGGACTCTGTCATGTTTTTCCCCATAGAGAATGTGTAGTGGAGTAGTGTTTTTTTTCAATATCTTTTCAAAAATTATGTGAGTTAGACAGCAGGAAACCATTGATGACATATCTAGACGTCATAAGCTTTTATATGAAATTAAAATTGTCGAAATCGGTCAGGTGGTTGGGACTGGGGAACTGTCTGAATGTGTTTTCCCCATTAAAAACACTCTCGCACCGAGCTGGTGGTCTAAAAATGACCTCTTAGCAGCGAGGAAGGCCGGTCTGAGGCGGTAGGCTTCATTTGAAGGGAGGTGAAGTTCTGAGATTGCTTCGGAGATAAGGTCGGTAGGGGGTCCAATCATCCTTGCCAACCACAGTCCATTTCCGTGCGCCTTATAGGAAGGTTATAGTAGGGGTTGGGGTAAATGACCACCCAGATTGGGAGAGTTCAATTCATGTCGTATCCTCCCAAAGAGTCCCGGTTTTAAAGGAGCTAGAAGAAAAAAGTCACCTCGGGATTAGAGAGTTAAAGAATGTACAGTGGAGTAGTGTTTTTCGATTTCTCTCAAAAATGGAAGGTGGTGGAGGGCAGGTGACTATTGATGGCATATCTAGACGTCATAAGCTTACATAAATGAAAATTATCAAAGTCGGTCCAGTGGTTGGAGCTGGGCTACTGATCATCTGGTTTTTGCCAAATTATTTTAAATATATAGATTTATCTTTTTACAAAACTTACCTTATTTTTGATTTGCCCTTGATACAAGAATAGCTGTACATGAAACATTTTAGAACATAGCATTATGTTTATGATAAACGGAGGGTTCAAATTTAAAGTGAAGCAAGCCTATATTTTGCACATTCTGCACTAACACTGTCACAGTAGCGTAGAAATGTTTTATTTCGAATTTAAAGTGAAGCAAGCCTATATTTAGCCCATTCTGCACTAACACTGTCACAGTAGTGTAGAAATGTTTTATTTCGAATTTAAAGTGAAACATGCCTATATTTTGCCCATTCTGCACTAACACTGTCACAGTAGTGTATAAATGTTTTATTTTCTGTGTAATAATGATTCAAGACAATGGTTCAATTTGTATCCACCAGGCAGCAAGAACAAATAGAAATTATCCGTCATTTTAAAGGTAGCTAATCGATTTTGAGAGCAGTTCTCGCAGAAATGAATTTTGCGGATTTTAGGTCGCTTTAACTCTAAACCCTCCAAATGATTCAGCGGCACAGTGGTTTTTGCAATAAAATCTCTGAAGATAAGAAAAATTGATTTGTATGTATGTTACCGACAAAGTTTGAAATCTGACATTCTATAGAACACCTATGCATTTTATAGAATGCCGAAAACTGGCCGGCACTGTATGAAACGATTAACATTTCACACATTTCCTAGTCATTCTATAAAAAGCCAACTGACAAACTGGAAAAGTATGAAATACAACAGCGATTCGCTTTTTTAAGAAATAAATTTAAGTGCAATTGAAAATAAAGTTATTTCCTTTATTGATGCAACAAGTAGGTTCATGTTTCATTTCGTTTTGTTATAAGGAAGGCATAAATTTTATTTTGTACGATTTTCATTTTTCTTAACCTATTTTGAATAAAAATTTTTAATGGCAATCTTATTATTTTCTCAAAATAACATTTGTATTTTTAAAGTAAGACTTCTTTTATATAATGGTCTTATCATGACTTTCTTTTCATACTTTGCCTAAATAGCATTTGTCATTCTATAGAATGCCTAGGTATTATATACAATGCCTAGTGAAAGTATGTAATAATTCTCATATTTCATACTTTACTTAAAAACGGCCGGCATTCTATAAAATGCCTAGATATTCTATAGAATGCCGGCGTTTTATACATTGCCGGTAACATTTATATCATAATCTTTTGATTGTTTTTTGATTAATAAATAACTTAAAATGAATCTCAAACCATATAAGCAGAGGCTTACGATCCTAGAAATATGTAAGCAGCTATTGATAGCAACTTACTTCTGCTTTTAAACGTTGTCTGGAGATGAACGTGACAATACTGATATATAATAAAAATAATTGTTCATGTCAACTAACAAAGAGCTACTTATATTATTGTCCTACCACCACGAGAAAACCCCCAGACACCAGACATTCCGGTGGCGGTCGTTATGGAAACGGAATATTCCACTGCATTTTGGGGTGAAGGAAAGGGCCGCATTTCGTTTGGCGCAGACAGAACCGGTGGAAGGCTCATTTCGCTTTGTACTTCGGTCGAAAACGAATTCCTCGATAAACGAAGCGCGCTTAGTTTGCCAAATGTTGTGGTTGCTTTTATACCCCTTTCCCCCTTTCTTAGATTCGTCTACTTGAGGCAACAGTGTTCAGGGTTTTTCTGATGGCGGTACGGCAGTACCCTGAACTGTGACGTCGCGTTGTTTTCCCACCTGTAAGACGCACAAAGGATTACAAAATGAACTGGCGTGGCATTTTTGTCGTTTGTAATACTTCTAAAATTTATCTAAACTATTTGATTATGAGCTATACCCTCGCGCTCTCTAAGCGTTTCACGCGTATTTTTCCGTTTCCCATATTCAATTCAAAAGAAAATAATTTATATGTCCATGTGTATAATTTCTTAAACTACCATGGATGAAATATTCTTAAGATTTCAGAAACTTGAGTGAACACAATAAAGATCCAATTATTCAATTTAAAAGCAAATTTTTCAGACTTTAAAGCTAGTACATCAAAATAGCTAAACGCTCAGAGGGTTAACATGTTAATCGCCACAACACAAAAAAATTGTTTTGTCCTGCTAGGATACGGGAAACAACTGACTCATTATACATGCACAATCATGAAAATATCCACAAAATAATTTTTTTTCAAAAACTGTCAGCAATAATGTTATTGAACGTAGTCAAGCGAACGATGCAAGTTTGTCTGACTCGGCCTTCAATATCAAAACTGACGGTCTGTACGAAGGCCAACCAGCTTACTTTGTTCGGTAGGCCACGCTTTACCTGTCACTATGTAGGCCAGTGTGAATCGTCGTTGAGCATGCTAAAAATACACAAGATTTCACGTGAAACATGCGTGATTCATACTCTTTACCTGTCAGTATGTATTTATATGGCCATTGTGAATCGTCGTTGAGCTACGGATAAAAATGCACAAGATTTCACGTGAAATATGCGTGATTCATACGGTTTACCTGTCACTATGTATTTGTATGGCCAGTGTAAATCGTCGTTGAGCTACGGATAAAAATGCACAAAACTTCACGTGAAACATACGTGATTCATATTCTTTACCTGTCACTATGTACTTGTATGGCCAGTGTGAATTGCCGTTGAGCTACGGATAAAAATGCACAAGATTTCACTTAAAACATGCGTGATTCATACGGCCCGAGAAAATACATTACCTGTGAGATACACTAGCTTTAAGTAATGATTAACATGTTAAGCAACTTTTAATTATAAAATTATGCAACAACATTTTACACTGAAAATGTCATTAATAAATCAACAACATCACAGATCTCATATCTATGTTATTTTTAAAGAAACTGCTTGTTCAAGAGACACACATAGTTTAAATATATATATTTTTAATGTCCTTAAGAATATGACAGAACGCAATGGTATTCTTAAAACTCAATTCGCAGTTTTTAAAAAAAGTTAAAATCATGCATAATAGCATTGCTCATTTCCTCAGCATTTCTGAGGTTTCTTTGAGCAAATAAACGAAGCTCATTCTTTAAAAAGCACAAACTCTTAAGAGAGCTCCGTCTGTTTGATCTCCGAATGAAGATGAAATTAGTTTTGAACTTGTAGCGAAGAATTCTTTTCAGCTAAAAAAACCCGCCTCATATTCTAAGCACGTATCCCTTTGCCTACTTGGATGGTAACATTTTCTACCTCATTTCCAAATTGTGGTTCTCTGTCAGAAAGTTTTCGATCTCAGGGTGGAGTTGGAATTTATATTGAATCTTCGGTAAAGGATTCTTTTTTGTGTGGAATAAATGGCTTATGGCGGTGATCACATACATTTTTTTTCAATTAAATCCCCATTAATCTTTTGACAAACTTCGAGAGAAGCTAGTTTTGCTAAAGGGAAATCTTTTAAAGAACATCATTAGCTTCCTGAAAAATTCATTTATGGCAACTTTGTCGTTTACCAACTTTTACTACAGCAATATTTTCCATCTTCTAGTAATATTATGATTCATTTCTCTTTTAAATTATGATAAATATAATTTGAACTCAGCTATGCAGTAAAGTACTAAAGCCAAAGTAAAAATTTTGAGATGCAGTTGTTTGGACGAAAAATTTTAAAGAATTTTATCCAAAATGTAGTATTGCACCATTAGCGGTTTGTTGTACAAATGATTTTAGTTGGTCCAGTTTTGCACAGAAATTTAACGCATTTAAGTCAATGTTTCAAGACAACTCAAAATTATAAATCGTTAATTGCTTTTTAATTGTATAACTTCATCCATATATTAGTCAGTATTATTTCCTGCTGGTCTAGTTAATAAGACATTGTACCCTAATAGTGTACTACAATATTATTACAGATGTATTGTAGATAATCTACAATATTATTACGATATATTCACGATATTGCACGGCATTCAGAATATCGAATAACACTGCGTAGATATCGAACAATATCTTGTGGGAACAATATCTATCAGGGAAGAGCTATTTTTGATCTCTGAGGTCTAGATTAATATCCGGTTTTGAATGTGAACGGCAATTTGAACCGTAGTCAAGTAAGCATGAATATAAAAGAAACGAATAGTTAAAAAAACTTTATTGAAAAACTTAGGTTGGAAAAAAATTCCTGTCAATTTATGATACATTTTTAGAAGCGTCCCTGAAACGGGACGCCGACATTAATGGGTTAAATTGGTAAATTCATACGACGTTAGTATTTGTTGAATAGAGTGCCAGCTCAGATGTTTATCTCTTCATCTGATAGGCACTCAAGGACATTTATATATCTTCTAAAACTGACGTTAATATAGCACGTAAAATGGAATAAAAAAAGCAAGATTCAAACAAAAAATACCATACAACAATACCAATATTTCACATTCACAAATTGTACGTCAAATGAAATAAAAAAGCAAGATTTAAATAAAATACCATACAACAATACCAATATTTCACATTCACAAATGGTACGTCAAATGAAATAAAAAAGCAAGATTTAAAAAAAATACCATACAACAATACCAATCTTTCACATTAACAAATGGCACCTCAAGTGGAATAAAAAAGCAAGATTCAAACAA
>BGPR01006369.1:0-12834 GCA_013235015.1 Araneus ventricosus | reverse complement strand
TGATCCCTTTTTATATTTATACATATTTATTTTTGTATTGTGGTTAAATGTTCACTTCTATGTTTCATTATTCTTCTTCTTTCTCACTTCTGAATATTGATTTTTTATACAAAATTGCTGAGAGATACAGAGTTCAGCGACCTTCTTTTACCCATGTTCTTTTTATTGTCCCTAAGGATTCGTAAGGATTTTGTAGACTTGATTCTAAAAGTAAAATATTAAATTGGCTTCTAAGCAAATATTTGTTTAACTTTTCTTTTGTTATATTATTTTAAACTTTTTTTCTGAAAGTTTCTAATGCTCTTTAAATATGCATGATTTTTGCATATTCACCGCCTTTTTAATATATAGTCTCGTTCTAGAGCAAATAAATGCACCTTAATTGTTATTACTTTCTCAGACTTTTTAATTCAAATAAAACGTTAAAGAACAGTATGTAAGGAGCTCGGTAGAATACATCATGGCTAGCGAAAAAGATCTGGTTTTTATTCCAAAGCAAATAACCTAAGGAAATTCAAACAAAATACTTCTTACTTCTGGTCCCTTATTTTATTCTAGAATAGAATTAAGATAAATAGAAGTAACGTGATCGCTGTGAAAAATGTATTGCTGTCAAGGACTTCATTTCTGTAAGGAATGAAGAAGTTATTTGAACAAAGAGATAAGTCAATGATTTGTCTTCAAAACTTCATTCCTAAATACTTTATTAAATTTGCAATCTATAGAGAATTTTAAGCCTGTTTGAAACAATATGAAATGGTGTAAGTGTTATTAAAAATATTTATCATCTTATGACTTTTTTTGTGTAATGTCTCAGCAGGTTTTATATTATTTAGTAACTGACATAATCCACTATTAATGTGAAATGCCAGACTTTGTAAATAACAATGTTTCGAGAAAATGTTCTTTAATGAGCAGGCGGAGATTTGTTGTATTTGCAAATACAAAAAAACTAGACTGTAGCTTCATTAAAAAGTAATTTATTTTAATGTTCATAAAGCCTATGAAGACATATTTTGGAGGAGAAAAAGTGACAATGTTTTTAGAAGTTTCATTTTTTGTTGTTATGTCACGCTACTTTATAAATTGATACAGTACAAAAGTGCAATCTATAGAGAATTTTAAGCCTGTTTGAAACAATATAAAATGGAATAAGTATTAGTAAAAATATTTATCATCTTATGTCTTTATTTTTTGTAATGTCTCAGCAGGTTTTATATTATTTAGTAAATGACATAATCCACTATTAATGTGAAAACGCCAGACTTTGTAAATAACAATGTTTCGAGAAAAAGTTCTTTAATGAGCAGGCGAAGATTTGTTGTATTTGCAAATACAAAAAACTAGACTGTAGCTTCATTAAAAAGTAATTTATTTTAATGTTCAGAAAGCATATGAAGACATATTTTGGAGGAGAAAAAGTGACAATGTTTTCAGAAGTTTCACTTTTTGTTGTTATGACACGCTACTTTATAAATTAATATGGCACCGTCACTAAAAAGTAGAAAATAAAATAAATAAAAAAATTAAGGTATAAGCTTTTATTGAAAATGCACATGAGAAAATCCGTTTACACATTATAATTTCATCAAAATGAACTCAAAAGTAAAAAATAATTTTTCTGGTTACAATAAAATCCATGGTTCGAATAAAAGCGCGGAGCCTTTACTTTTTAGAAATATTCCATTTGTTTAAGGAAATATACGCAAAATATAAGGTGCTATATAAGGCGCCCACGCTTTTATTCGAACCTCGCATTTTATTGTAATCGGAAAAATTATTTTCTACTTTTGAGTTCATTTTGACGAAATTATAATGTTTAAACGCATTTTCTCACTTAAAGTGCATTTTGAATCAAATCTTATACCTAAAAATTATTATTTTTATTTATTTTATTAGCATCTATGGCGCGTCAAAACGTAAAGTCTTTTGAAATTTTTATTATGCCAGTAATGCAATAAATCGGTTTCTTAATAAATTATCGTCTGCCAATTCTCTTTTTCTATAGCATTTAATTCTTCCATAAAAATAATTTATTTTTTCTGAAATACTTTAACGCAATCTAAATCCGCACAGTTTTTGCTAAAACTTTCCTCCATCTTAGCGCATAATTCAGTAAATAACAAACATTAATTGATATTAGGTCTGCAGTTTTTTTAGAATCAAATAAACTCTAAGAACACAATGTAAAAAACCCAGAAAATAAATTGCTGTTAACAAAAAAATATCTGTTTTTTTTAAAGTAAATAAACTAATAAGATACTCAAACAAAATTATTTCTCACTTCAGTCTCCTATTTTATTTCCGAGAAGAATTAAGATAAATAAAAGTAACGTTATTTTGTAGCATCTCTTCTATATATATTATTATTATTTCTGTTTTAGTTCAATTTAATGCCGTATCAATTGCAGACAATTTTGTAGAATTGCAGCATTTCTTTATATATCATTTTTTGTTTGTTTTAAATTTATATTTCACAGAATGGAAACGAAAAAATAATTGTTAGAAATAATTATTCTAGAACGTGAAAAAAAGAAGTTAGTTGGGATAAAAAGTTTTATTTTGAAAATGAATTCTTGGTTCGTCAGTTATCCTATATAATCGTAGAAAAATGTAATACTGTCAAAGGTTGGTAAAATAAATAGATAAAATGGCTATAAAAACTCAAATATACTTCATCAGAATTAAAAATTATTTACTCCTTGCTTCGCTGTGCTAATGATTTAAAGCGTAGGCACATTAGTTATGCTAGTTTAATTTCCTTTTTTTATCTACTTTGTTTTTCTTATATATATATTTAAAAAATAACTTTTACTTTTATTTCACATTTATGTACTTTGTGTTTCATGTTTTATTCTATTTACATAATATACAATTCTTTTTATTACTTACTCTTTCCTAAATTATCACTAAAAAATTTTTTTTGAATCTATGGATATATAAAAACGCAAAAGTTTTGTGTGTTTGAATATGACAGTAACATAATAAATTATATTCGAAATAATCAGAAAGTGTTCTTTTTTCTTTACCAAAATATTTTATTCTCCTGAAGTTTTCTGAAGAACTTGAATGGTCTCTGTATGTTATTATGCTTGATTTTTGTAAAAGATATCTCCTTTTAGAATTTTTAAATTGAATAGAAAGTAAATAAATGTCTGTTAAGTGATATCACTTCTTTTAGATTTTTGTACTCAAATAAATCGCTAAAAATAGTATGTAACAAGCTCAGAAAAATGCTTTACTCCTAACGAAAAAGATCTGGTTTTTATTCCAAAGTAAATAGCTTACGGTATTCAAACAAAAATATTTCATACTTTCAGTAGAAAGAGGATAATTCTTATTCTAGAATAAAAGTAAGATAAATAGAAGTAACGTGATTTCCGAGAAAAATGTAATACTGTCAAAGATTTAATTTCTTTAAGAAAGAAGAAATTATTTGAACAAAGGTATAAGTCAGTAAACTGTTTCTCTCTAAAATTTAAAATCTAAAAAAATTATTTAGTTTATTTCAACTGAGAGAATTATAAGGTAGTCTGAAACAGTATAATATAGTTATACTTGTTAACAATAATTATAATTTAACATTTTAAATATCAATATTATTACAGCAGAATCTTACACAATTAAATAGATGACACAATCCACTTTTAATATGAAGACACCATACTGATTAAATAACAATGTTTCGCCAAAACAAAAATTGCCTAGGAGCAGGGAGAGAGTATGTTCATTAAAAAGTAATTTATTTCCATATTAATAAAGCAGGAGACATATTTTTCAGAATCAGAAAAAAAGTAATTGTCTCTAGTGACCATGGTTTTGAAGAGTTTCGTTTTATTTAGAAGCGTTAGGATACATTGTAAATAAATATGTCGCAGAAAGTGTCAAGGATCTCAAATAATTACTTACACAATTTTATCTATTTTCATTAATATAGTAATAAAGGAAGTTCATATACAAAAACTTGATATCAGAAATGAAACTTCTTTTTTGACTTGACAGAGAAAGTAATGCATTTGCTGGATAAACTTTACAATATGTTGTCATTATTATTTACAATAACTTAAGTGTTATTAGTTTATATTACGAAGTCGGCTTACTGCATACATTATTGGTTGGAATAAGTGTTTTATCTTTGATCCAGTCGGGGCCGCGGTGTCTACTGGTAAGGTCTAGTATTCGATACCAGGGGGCTTCATATTCGAAGCCTATTCCGCGAAATATTCGCCATGTATGAGAACTTGCTGCACGTTAACCTTTTGAGGACTGCCGCAAATTATTTATAATAATTTATTATAATCTACACTATTAAAATTCGACGAGCATGTATGCACGTATGTATGTGAGGCAATCTTCTCACGAACCACTAAACGGAGAAGCGCTCGGAAAGTACCAAAAGATGGAGAATAATCCAAGGAAGGAGAGAATTAATAATTTAAATACTAATTTACAATAATACTTTTCATTGTTGCAGTGCAATTTAAACCGTTTTCATTGTTTAAACAAATATTTAATTGCGAGTTTCTATTTCATTGCTGAAAACAGCAACAATGCAATATGGATTCCTCAACAATGCAATATAGATGCGTTGTGTGGACGGAATGTTTGAACCACTCTTTCCTTTTATTTAGGAGAGAATGTTGGGCATGTGTCACGTGACCTCATTTCTTCTCTCCGCCAGGGAATGACGAATTATTCGAGATAGCCCGTGCAACGCCGGGCAATGCAGCTAGTTGGTAATAATTTATGATATGAAAAATTATAATAAAATGTTCCAAGTTGGTGTCACACCGACGTTTCAGTGGATAGCTAAAAGCCATAAAAGCCGGTACGTATTTGTGACCGTGGGGAGCGAATGTCGCAAGCAGCTGGCACGCCCATGTGGCAGTTGGGAGAGAATGTGGCAAGCAGCTGGTACGCCCATGTGACAGTTGGTAGAGAATGTGGCAAGCAGCTGGCACGCCCATTTGACAGTTGGTAGAGAATGTGGCAAGCAGCTGGCACGCCTATGTGACAGTCGACCTCAAAGAGTTAAATCTGATGTTGAGGATTAATCAACCTCACTTTAGTTTGACTTCAAAGTCTGGAGAGGAGGATTCCAGCTCATTTGGCTTCAAATACGTTTCTTGTTCTCCCTCGGTACTGATCCTTTTATAAAAATCACCGGTTTAACCAAACACTTTACATAATGTTGAAGTCAATATCCAAATTCCAATTCTTTAACACTTGACCTCACACTTTTAAAAATTGAACATAATTCTCCAAAGGAAAAATAGGGAGGCTATAGCCCTCGTTTGCCGCAACATCAGTCATCCCAAAAGCGTTAAAAAAGTTTTGGGATGACTGATGTCGATGCAATCACCATATCGATAAAAGGCCAATTAGAATAGCATTCTTGTCATCTGGTATTTGCAAAACATTTCAATTCCTGATTAGATGACGAATAACGTTTGAAAATTGAAGTGCCTTAATGAGATCTGAAGCGTGCATGGCTATCCACGCGATTTTTATCTTTTAATAAATGAAACATTAATGGCTTTATTGGATCTTTCAATAAAAAATAATCTATTGTTATCTGCACGTACCTGGAAGGGCATTTTAAGCGAACAAATTAATTTTTGATTCAATTAAAAATGAACCAGTGTCACATAGTGTTCTGTAATACACATTCTTGTATACTTGCACAATGATGGACATTTTGTGTTTAGCTTCGTAATATCACGAAGAAAATCGAGTATGGCAATTGGGCCTCAACCCATTGACTGACTTGGTTGAAAATTTGTTTACCATTGTGGTGTCAAGACCATATACTAAATTTAATTAATCTTGCTTCTTGTGCACTTCAGTTATCGTTTGCACATATATACACGGACAGATAAGCAAACTGTCTACCTATGAGAGATATAATTCCAAATTACACGCATATCTATAGTTATCGTGTAAACATCATAGACTGAAGTTCATCATCTAGCTGAGGCTCGACTTCGGGGCCAGAGGTTCCAGGTTTGAAACCCGATTCCACTGAAGATCCGCCGTGTATGTGGACCTGTTGACCATTAAATCATACGTAGGAGATCAAACGTTCTCCCGCTGGTGTGGTGCCTAAATTTGGAGAGGGGATTGCAGCTCAAATACGGTCCTCGTCATCTGACCACCGTTCCTAAAATAGCCCTCGTGTTACTTCAAAGCGGAACTTTAACCCTCTGACTGCGTATCCTGCGATTTCCGCGGGTTAAAAGCTAATATATTTTCTGTTGCATCCTGCGATTTTCATCGGTAAATGTATTTACTTTGTACTTTTCTAGCGTTGGTTCATATTATACTAATAATGCTTTGCATATAAATAACAACTCGTTTGGCTCAACGGTATTAGAAAACGTTTGCAAAGGTTGCATGCAAATAGTGATTATAACTAAGCTAAACTAATCCACAGTATGGCGTGATTAGTATTTTGGAGGTATCGCGGTCACCTAAGCACTAATAGACCATGAGCCTGTCAAGTATTTTGTTACAAATTCGAAGCGGATGTAAAATTCTAATCATAAAAATCAATGCCAAATTTCGCCTATTCGGCTCGATGCTCGAGCTTTGAGCTATTGTATTCACTGGCATACGGACTGACAAACTGATTTATTTCCATAAATTCTTTTCATACCAGGATAGTTTAACCGAGGAGATTCATCATAATCTCGAGATCGAATATTCCAACGATTGCATGCTTGTGTAAGTTCAATTAAATTCCGGAATGTTCAAATAAAGTAAAGGAATTTCTTACTATATTTCAGTTTTATACTAACCATTATAGCAAATCTTCCCTTTTTGCGGATAAAGTGTCTCTACTTAATACATATGTGCTAGTAAAACAAGATTATCCAAGCTCTCAGCTTATTTTTGCGTTTCTGACATTAATAACCACTTATACACCAAAACCCTGGGCTGACCCGTGCCGTATCTCATTTCCTTTGATGTATTTCACGATAGCGGGATCATTAATATCAGATTTAGCTCCGACTATAAACTCCGCCGATGCAGAACGTCACTCCCTTATGGATCGAGGCTATATCGATTGCACTCCAGCGTCATAAGTGCTTTTAGTATAACATTCCTGATTGTTGTGATAGTTAATAATTCCTGGGATTTACCTAGATAAATGTAGGCCTTAATATCCGTGATATCCGCTGATGATGATAAACAGGAGGAATATAAAGTATTTGTTTGTATATTTGTAAATAATGTTATTAATATGAAAATGCTTTTATTATCTCCAGCTTATGAATGTAGAGGAATAATTAAAATTAAAAAATAATACTCTTTTATTATTGTGCCAAAGAGAATAAAACACTTTCAACAAATGTTGAGGTAAAAAAATTCGCGAGTTGCTGTTATAAATACTGTTACGGACATGGAATGTCGCTTTCCCACAATGTTAGTCTTAGGGTTGAAAAGAGATATTTACAGAGGTTCTTACTACCTATCGGGGAATGGAGGCCAACGGCCCCGGGCCTTGGCGACAAAATGAAGGACCTCAAAAATTCTGGAATTTTCTCGATATCTCTATCGGAGGCGGAAATATACAGAATTTACTAGATGATTCTATGTGACGTCACACCTTGTCAAGAAAGGTATAAAAACCCGGGAGTTGCTGAGATGAGACAATCATCTTTGAAAGTCTGCGGAGTTCGAAGAATCTCTTTGGAAACTTGTTCGCTTTGCGTGTTGGTCAGCTGTTAGATACTGAGCGCTATTGTTCGTGCTGTTGCTGTTATTGTTAGTGATTTGCTGTCTGCTTGTACTGCTAATTTATGCAAGTGTTGTTTTTACTGTTACCTGCGCTTTGTGTTTTCTGGAATATTCGAGATAAAGTGTCATTCTCCGTTATGCTGTTTGTTGGACTGTTTCACCGTACACACACAGGCCGATTTTTGTAATAATACTCTAAGAAAATTAAAATTCCAGTTCCATTTAAAATAACTTCTAATTTTTAATGAATGTTTTATGATTTTAATTTTTAATGAATGTTTCTTATGATATTCATTGTGGTTTAATTTCCTTTTATGCAAGTGCTGTTTTTACTGTTGCCTGCGCTTCATGTTTTCTGGAATATTCGAGATAAATTGTCATTCTCCGTTATCCTGTTTGTTGGACTGTTTCACCGTACACACACAGGACGATTTTTGTAACAGTACTCTAAGAAAATTAAAATTCCAGTTCCTTTGAAAATAACTTTTAATGAATGTTTTATGATTTTAATTTTTAATGAATTTTTCTTATGATATTCATTATGGCTTAATTTCCTTATTATATTGCTTTTCACTCCTCACGCTTTTATGACTTTCATTTGACCTCCAAATATTTTTAAAAATATTTTCATGTTTTCTACTTTTTAGTTGACTAATTAATAGCTTTAAAAAACTTTTATAAATTTTTTGTATTCTTTATTCTTTAAAATGTTTCATAATTCATTTTTATTAATATCATGGAATCTCGTAATCAATACTTTCTAAGATTCGCCACCAGATGACGCCTGTCGTACAATATCAAAATTTAATTGTCATTCTACAGACTAATTTTACTTAATTTCTGAAAATTGTAAAATACTCTATTGTCACCAGGAACACACAACTGCACATTTCAGAATTCATAAAGAAAAATTTATTCCAATACAACATTACAAACATGAATGAAATTAAATTAAAGAATCGGAAAAATATGGATTCTCCACCTTGTCTTGAATCTTTTTTAAAAAATATATTCTTGTTAGGTTACACAGACTCTGTTTCCGTAAAATGTGGAAGTGTGTATTTTATTTCATTCATGTTTATAAATTTTATTTAACTCTATCGATACGGGACCGTCCCATACGTCCCTTCAAGCAAAAGACGATAGCCGTATATAGCCACAAATAAAAGATACATAACATCTGAATAAATGAGAAAAACGAATAATGGTTAAATATACATATTTCCAAAGCTGCTTGTTAGAAGAAGACCTGCAACATTTAAAAATGTCCTTTGCTAGACATTATAACAAAATAAAAATATAAACATGTAATGCATGATTTATTCGTTTTCCTCATTATTTTACCGAAAATGCGGTAATGACTGTTTTTACATTGCCCATAATGATTATTTCCAAAATGAATAAAAAGTTTACAAATCTGCAGATCCTATTAATGACGTCATGAAGACCATTAAATCGTAATCAATCACGTAAGACTGATTAATAACTCCTATTCTTTCATTTTATCCGAGAAATATCTGCTATGGTTTTGATTAATGGCTTTTCTTCCATTATTACATTACACCAATATGATTATCTGCTGTTTTTGTGGTTTGACGGTTTTACATCCGAATCTTTTTCATCGGCATTGCATCACAAATTAAAGTTATTACTGAGAAAATGGAGCGAAACATATCAACACTAATTTTCTACATCTAATTTTCTAATTCTAATTTTTTGATATTCTTTGTAGATTGTAAGTACATCAAGAAGTACTGTTCAGCAACGGATTCCGAGACTACCACTTTTGGACGATTTTGCACCAGAAAGGGGTGTCAAACAATGAGTCATATAAGCGCATTTCCTGAGTTCTTCGTTAGATCACGCTCAGTAAAATGTAAACACCACCCTTCCATTCTTGACTTCCCCCTATTTTGATGAAAATAACTCCACCCGGCGCATGCGCAACAGCGCGGAGAGTTTCCGAATCCGTTGCTAAACAATACTGATCACCCTCAGATACGGAAACCCTCTGCGCTTTTGCGCATGCGCCAGGCGGAATTGATTTCACCAAAATAGGGGTGAAGTGAAAAATGGAGGAGGGGAGTTGTTCACATTTTACTTAGCAGTATATAGAAACATTTTGTTTTCATTTATAGATTTGCTTTAAAGACTAACTAAAAAAGTAAGCATAATCGGACAGAGGTCGCTACCTAACAAAGAACAAAAGAAAAGTACTCATCTTTTGATTGCCTGTCACCCCTTTCTGTAGTAAAATCACCAAAAGTGCTAGTCTCGTGTTTTTGAAACGAACTGTGCATAAGGATTTTAATACAGTAAAAATTCCGTAGTTTTTCTTGCTGTCCAGATCTGCTATCAAGGTATGCTATTCAGATTTTGTAGGAAAAAAAATGCTGTAATCAGAAGTTTAACAAACTAGTCTCCTCTAGAGTCATTTCATATACAGTGGCCTCCAGTTTAAAAGAATTTCGGTTAACACGGGGGAAAAAATGCGACTAGTTCACATCGCGATAAACAATTCCATATTATGCATCACGTAAATTTAACATTTCCACATAGGTTTTGATTCTTTCTTCTCTTTTGGAGGCTTCCCATATCAGTGGGCCTCACAAATATGGGGATGAGAACCTGCCGAATAAGTAAGTATTCTTGCTTCCCAATAGTTTTGGATTCTTTCTTCTCTCTTAGAGGCTTCCCACTTAAGTGGGCCTCTCAAATATGGGGATGAGAACCTGCCGAATAAGTAAGTAGTCTTGCTTCCCAATAGTGTTTGATTCTTTCTTCTCTTTTAGAGGCTTCCCACTTCAGTGGGCCTCTCAAATATGGGGATGAGAACCTGCCGAATAAGTAAGTAGTCTTGCTTCCCAATAGTTTTTGATTCTTTCTTCTCTCTTAGAGGCTTCCCACTTCAGTGGGCCTCTCAAATATGGGATGAGAACTTGCCGAATAAGTAAGTAATCTTGCTTCCCAATGAGATACAATAATAGTATGGGGTCGAGTTACTTTCTACAGATGAAGGATTGTACCTCTGTCTGAGGGATCGTCGCATGTGCTGCCCATAACGGGAATTATGATGCAGGGGCTATAGTGCCCAAATTATTTGTCATGGCGGCCGGGTCATTAACATTTATCCGCATGCCCAGCTGGGCGGAGTAACTCTTTTGTGACTCTCTTTTGGAGGCACCTTTAGGGTATTCTGAACGGGAATTTCATTGAACTCGCACAGAGGAATTAGTTTCATGAAACAACAATGAGCATTTGAATTTTTCACGCTGTTATATTCCCCCATATTTACAAGAAAAAAGGAAGACGCGGAAAAAGCAGAAAGCGGAATTCAGATATGGACTTGAAACACCTAGGATTATCTGTCTGCAAAACTTAGGATAAAATACTACTAATATATATTGTTACCTTTCCATTAACATTTCGCAAATTAATGAATTATGAAATAGCACCTCAAGTTTGTGTTCATGTTTCAAAAATAGAGCTTCTGCGAAACAAAACGCTGTTTTTTCAATGATGCATCCTAGTTTTACTTTACTTAAGTATTCGGAAACGACTTAACAATCACTTTCAGTTTCTGTAGTTTATTCAATAAACTGCTGTGAGGATACAACTGCTTTTACTTGAAATTTTTTTATTAAATGGAACTGTTCAGGTTTTTTTACTTCTTTTGTGTCTTTCTACAGAGTTTTCAACTCACAGCTTAAAATAAAGCTTGAAACTTCCACTAATCTTTTTATATTTCCAATTTCTTTAAAAGCTTTCCCTTTGACGCTTTTAATCTTATTACGTCGCTACTTTCGAAATCTCTTTGTGTCTGCTCATTTTATGTTTTTATTGCATATTCATATATTTTCTTGAGTATCTGTTGAATAGGCAGGGAATCTTTCGTGGAGACGCTATTAATCTTATTACGTCGCTACTTTCGAAATCTCTTTGTTTCTGCTCATTTTATGTTTTTATTGCATATTCATATATTTTCTTGAGTATCTGTTGAATAGGCAGGGAATCTTTCGTGGAGTGTATCTCACCAATATTATTTGAATATAGCACATCTATGGTGGCTGTATAACAGGTGTTTAAAATTTTTTGAAATCAAAGATATCGATAAAAAAATCCGTTTCTGCTTTTGAAATGTTACAAAACTGTAGGTAAATATCCTTTTGAATCCATTTCGAATAGTTTCTAGCCCTTGAAAAAGTGAACTAGAATGGATTCCTTGTTTTTGTTGCATGCTTTTCGTTTACTTCAAATTACTATGGGATTGCTTGTATTCCTTTTTAAATTGTGGCTTTATTGGTATATCTGTCTATTGTTCTCTGTTTCTTGTTATGCTGCTGCAATGGCGCGCATCTTAAACATTGTCGTAATTTTTCTAACTTCATTTCTTTTTTCAATTAAATTCTTTTATTCATTTTAATTTTTGTATAATATTAAAAAAAAATTTTCTTGTCCAGTTTTAATTCTGCTTTCTTTTTAAATAATAATTTTATAAAAAATTTTTTTAAATCATTGATTGTTTGCATACTCTAAAACTTTAGGTAATTAACACATATGTTCCAGTTACTTGTATAAGAAAATAGAAATATTGTTAACAATATCTGTTTTTTTTAGTGTAATAAAATTAAAACCTTATTTTGAAGCAAAAATAGGGTTAATTTTCGATGTATCTCCTTATTTTAAACCTTGTTGAATTCACAACAAAGGTATCAGGTCGCTCAGTCCCTCCTATCCCGAGAAAACATTTGACCCTCACGGAATTTTGTATTTTACATGACAGTACCTCTTACATAGGATATAGAATAAATTCCTAAAATCTTTGGAGAACAATTGTTTGTTGTTTGTGAGCAAAAAAGGAAGCAGGTGTGTGTGTGTGCGTGCGTTGAAAAGTTTTTGACAATATGATCTGTTACCTTCTTTCAGGCTAATATCTTCAACTTTTGTGATGGATGGAAATCTTCGGGGACACACACACACGTGTGTGCGTGCGTGTGCATGTGTGTCCCCGAAGATTTCCATCCATCACAAAAGTTGAAGATATTAGGCTGAAAGAAGGTAACAAATTATATTGTCAAAAACTTTTCAACGAGC
>BGPR01006368.1:62159-81158 GCA_013235015.1 Araneus ventricosus | reverse complement strand
TGATTGTATACCTCAGCTTTCAGCAGCAGGATGATTGTATACCTCAGTTTTCAGCAGCAGGATGATTGTATACCTCAGTATTACCTCAGCTTTCAACAATGAAATAGAAACACGCAATTAAATATTTGTTTAAACAATGAAAACGGATTGAATTTCGTTTCAACAATGAAAAGTAGTTGTAAATCATGCCAAAGAATGTGCTTGAGATTTTGTATTACATCTTTCGTGAGTTAATCTGTTACAATAAGTTCTGAGATAAGGTTTGCAAGCTAAAAGCCCGTCTTAGACGGGCACAGATTTTTTTATAGTTAGGTAATAATGTCAAAGTCCAAACTTCTTAATATACTCGCTTAGAAGTCCGTTTCTGAAGTTTTTATGCCCTAACAAATGAAATAAAGAAAGAGAAAGAATTCTTCCAGCCACACGATTTATGACACAGATTTGTAAACAGGGAAATGTGACTTACACCAGCAATCAGTCTTAAGACGGATCTTGCTTTTACTGAGCGACTCCAACTTCGGAGTCACTCTTTAATGGCACTGAACTGTAACCGTATACAAGTTGGACCATAATCAAGGATAAACCAGCAAGGATACACAGAAAAAGGACACAAGTGATACTTTGATAACGAAACAGACATGGAAAGAAACAAATTCTTTCTTGACTTTATCGCTGATAGATTTTCCTCACAGGAAGAGTTACAATTGTAAATCAAACTTGCCACCAATAGTAATACAATCTTGGAAGAATCAATAGGACGTTCTCTATACATTTTCGGACACGTTCCACAGAAGAGGCGGCGATTGGGTGAGAAACGCGAGGGGGCAAATGATTAACTGACATCCAAAAATACCCCGGAATATCGGGGAAGATAACAAAATTTAAAAACTTAGTTACAAATTGGCTAGCTTTCCCGGAAACTATTTCTTTTCTATGAACCTTGATTTTAGACTGCTGAAAATAAATAAATAAATAAATTTTTTGGTTGGGAGGGTTCGACTTCTCCCCTCGTCCACCTTATTCTCCTCCACTGTTCCGCTGAGAACCTCGTCGCTTAACTCTGTCGATACGGGACCGTCCCATACGTCCTTTCAAACAAAAGACGGCAGCCGTCCGAATCGTCCGAATGTCACTCTGAAATTTCCACCCCCTTTAGATAAGTGCGATTGATTTCACACCCGTGGCGCATACTTTCTTCGTTAGAGTGGCTCGCCTAGATGTGTTTGGGGAAGAGGGGAGCTTTCTTACAATTCGGACAATGCCAATGTTCATTGTTGTTTTTGAGTGGGATTGTAAATTTCCCTTATCTTTGATAGAGGAGCTCGGACGTTCCCGTATTTTGAGGTCCCTTTATTTCAATGGCCTTAGGAATCAGAGGGCTATATATTCGGTGAATTTGAACATGTGCGAGAAATACTAGGCATATTTGTCACGGTACTCACAGTATTTCATAGATGCGTCCATACTTCTAGTATTATGCGCGAGCATAATTTTCGCTATTATTGTTAAAACCGCTGTGATAACGCTTTTCTTAAAGATGATATAAGAAAACAATATATATATATATATATATCCTTTCATATGTGTTTCTTGTCCTTGTACCTGAAAAATCATTTGCACTATTTCCTCTAAAAAAATTTATTGCAGTATACTCTACCATCTTTTAAAGTTTTTTCATGTGCTCTGATTCCCCTGTATTGATTCAGTTGTATATGGTGATGTCCGAAAAAATCTTAAATAAACTAGCCATTTATCAGAGAAAATACTGAAACCAAGCTAACAAGAGAAAATAAACGATTGATCCAAAGGACAAGGGAAGATAGAAGGAAACCAAAATAAGTAATTGAACAAAGCAACTTAGAAAGGTAAGCCACAAACAAATGTCTTGTCCTTTTCTATCTCTAAGCCTATCTACGTCAATCCTAGGATAATAATCCGACGCAGTAAAGAAGACCCTTCTTACCGTGGAGATAGCTGGCAACAAGTATTTCCCTTAGTTTGTTGCCGCTTGATCAAAATTCCAGATTAACCCGAGAGGACGCGTGCTACGAAGAGTAACGCGAAGACGCGCAAGGGGGTGTGCGACACACCAATTCGTTATTTCGCTATTTAAGGGAAACTAGTAACACTTTTACGCTATATCTCTTCAAAATGATTCATTCAAACAGTTCTAGTTAAACAAGAACGAAATTTTAGAGGAAAACTTAGCAAATAATAAATTATATTATTCAGCGCATTGCGAGCACATAAGAAAGGTATATTACTTATATAAATGTTTTCAACATTTCTTTTTACAGTAAAGAATCATCAATTTAATAATCCTTATAAAATTTGGATACAGACAAATGCTGCTTCTAATTTGCTTAGGTACACAGGAAACCATTTTTTTAGAAATTCAAATAAGAATTCTGCATGGCTTTATCTTTATATCCAATAAATCTAGGGAGTAATTATACTTTTATTTTTCAGAACTGTTTTTACAATTTTAAACTTTTGCTCCAATGGTTTTTATGAAAACGGATAAAACTTTGACTGGCTACAATTACATTACCTCCAGAATAATATAGCTTTTGCTTCAGACACTCGACATTTTACTTACACTGTTATCCAGTTTAAAAGTCTTGTACCCGCACAAATCACCATTTTAGAAATATGGAATGTTCTTCAATCCACTTGTTTCCGCACTAAAACATAAATAGCAAGACAACATTATTTTCCTAACCCTAATACGATCGCTCAAGTGAACAAAGCACCTGGCGCGAGGTCGCGCAAGATGGTGTTTCAGATCCCGTATGGTGAATTCCAATAAAAAAATAAAAGGATTTTTCTTGAAAGACGTTCCATCTGTTGAATGTGGCCTTGAAGTCAGATAGCATGGATTTGACTACTTTCAAATAATGTGAAGTCTGTATTTTTCACATTTTACGTTGCGTGGGGTGTCGGACACCCCACTTGCGCATCCTCGCGGGTTAAGAAAGGTAAACCGAGTAAAGTTTAAAATAATGAAAAATGACGAATACTTGTACTGAGTAATTCCAATTAATCTTCCTCTCAAGGATCAAAGTAGGAAATGAGAAGGAAAAGAATGGAATTCACATAGTTTAGGAAAGAGTTTATTGAGGGATAGGTATGTGTTGCATTTTTACTACTTTTATGTTTACTGATATTTATTTTAGTGCATTTTATAAAATACTAGCAGTACGCGCACGGCGATGCCCGTGGAATCAGGACTTAAACAAAATAAAAAAAAATCACCCACAATGACACGAAAAAGTTTTCAAAACAAAAGATACACATTATAGATTTTCCGGCTTATTTTTTCCGCGATAATAACATGTAGAAAAACAGTACAGAGTACATTAATCCAAAACAATATAAAAAAATTGTTGCCCGTGGAATCAGGACTTCAACAAAATGAAAAAAAAAAATTCTTAGAACATGACAAAAAGCTCCGAAGGTTATGACGTCACCTGACCCTTCATCCAATCAAATTGAAAGCTGCGTTCCGAAAGACTGTCGCTGAAGGAATTTCGCTCGACAAAAATAACTTTCATCTGCCCAGGAATAATTTAATTTAAAAAAAACGGGAAAAGATATTTTAACCGTTCTTGTTTTAAATCAGAGAGAACCGTTCTAGTTATAAGCTGAATAAAATTGAAAATAATAGTGTTATTAGAAAGTCGGATGCAACAAATTTAAAATCAAAACTAACATCTTGATGCCAAAACTGAGTATTTTTAAAAATTTCTCAAAATTCAGAAAATTGCGTTAGAAATTCAAAACTAACTTCATAAGAACGGAAATCGCGTGCTCTTTCCGATGGTGTATCTATTTTTGTCGTACAGTTATTTGAAATCATTCTATTGAGAAATAACCGCGAAAAATCAAACAAAACAACACAAAACATTAAATAAAAAAAATCTAGATTAAAATTTAAAATTTCGGCTTCGAGGTGCATTCAGTCACCATTACCACTACCTGTGTACCAAATTTCATGGCTGTAAGTGCGATAGATTCGTCTGGACATCGCAGACAAACACACACACACACACACGCACGCACACAAACATTGCCTTTTATAAGTATAGATATGTCTTTGTTATAATTAAGAATATAAAATTTCTAATTTCCTAGTTTAATGATATGTATTGCTCTCTGTCGATATTTTGTGATGGATTCCTGCGATGTTAATAAATCTTGAATCATTGACAGTTCCAATTCCTGGTTGCAGCTAGAAGGTAAGTTTGTGAGGTAATAAAAGGAATTTGCTTGTAAATCAATTTAATGAAGCGAACTTTACGGTTCATCGATAGACTTTAATGCATTGATTTACAAATAGATAAGCAACTATGTGAAAATTATGAAACCTACAAATCAGAGAAGAGTATAATAAATGAACTGACATAAATGAGATGAAATATTAGAATTTCAATTTTAAACATTTAAACAATCACAGTAGCGTCGCTTAACATGGCGCTGTATTGAATTAAGTGTTGTAGGATTATCAAAGATGTAAAGCAAAGTAACAATATTAAGGGAAATGTAGGAATTAATAAGATTCGGAGAACTCTTAATGAAGTACAGAAATGTAAATTGTTAGTTATCTATACATATAAAGGGCAATGTTTTGTGTGTTTGTGTGTGCGCGATGTGCACACGAAGCTATCACATTTAAAGCATGACATTTGGCACACAGGTAGTCGTAATAGTGAATCAGTGCACTTTCCAGTGCAAGTCCAAATTTCACACTATAATCTAGAAATTGTGTTATTTAAAGTTTTGTGTTGTTCTGGGTCACTTTGCGAACATTTACGGTTCTAGTATATTTTCTAATGATAGTTGAAAAACAATCAATACACCATCGGATAAAACAAATAATTTTAATTCTAAAGAAATTTGTTTTCAGCTTCAAACGTAATTTTCAGAATTTTGAGAAATTTTTAAATAATAGTCACTTTTTGCTAATATTTTTAACGTTTAATTCCTAATTTCTTGCATCCGACGTTCTAATGATGCTATCATTTTCATTTTTGAGGTAATGAATGGGATATTACACCCCGATTTAAAACAAGAACGGTTAAAATATCTTTTATGGGTGAATTTTATTTAATTTTTTTCAGAATTGTTAAAATATTTTTGCTCCATTTTTCCCTCCGTGATTCTTCGTAACCAATGTCGCGGTGTTCCATTCCCAGCATGCATTTCGTCGGAATCACGTGACATCATAATCCCTTTTCTTTCAGCGAGATTTTGCAGTACGATTTTACTGTCCGTCGTCGCGCCGTCAGATCATGGTTTTAAATTGTTTGTTTTTACATTTTTTGATAGTCGAGTGTAAAGGCTGTTATCTTTAGTTCCAGAAGACATGTTCATCCTCGTGTACTTTCGCTGAAACAGAAAAAAAAATTGAAATATGACCTCAAGGAGCTATTTACATATTGTGGCTTCAAAGTTTAAACCTGAAGCTGAAGAGTGTATGCTTTTTTTAAAAAAATGTTGAAATTCAGGATGTCACGGGCAACGCTGTGAGGATACTGCTAGCATTTTACACAGTTTAATATTGTCACTGAAAACGGCAAATTACATTTTCAAGAAAAATTTCATTTTTTATTTTCAATAGTCTAATTTGGAACTTAAATAATATGATTAGAAAAAAATAATTACGCTGCTAGTTATTATTTAATACGTATTATAAACTATTGAAAAAATTACGATAGTTTACGAAACAATATTTAATGAAAATTCTAAGCTTATCATTTAGAGTCCACTTTTGGATTCGTTTGGAGTATTTACATATAATTTTCTTTTCTTAACATAAAGCATAAGTAGGAATGCGTTTCAAATTTGATTTACAGATTAAAAGAGGCTTCAAACAAGATCTAAAATGATTTTTTTAACGTAGCACTACGTTTCTCCCATTGGGGTTTCTGGAAGGAATTTAATTCACACGCCAAAACGCCCCAAAAACGCTGTATGGAGATCCTCTCTATCTCTCTAATAACATATGTTAAAAACTTAACTAATGTCTTATTTTACAGATAAAGGGTAACAACAGAAGTTACAAAAAAATTGAAAATTGGAATTGTAGTTCAGCGACTACTCAGTCGCAAATTTGGGCAAAAATACGTACGAATTGGTAACGCGATCCTCAATATCTCCGTAACAACATATGTTAAAAACATAACTAATGTCTTATTTTAGAGATAAAAGGTAACAAAAGAAGTCACAAAGAACGAATTGAAAATCGTAATTGTAGTTCAGCGACTACTGAGTCTCAAAGTTCCGCAAAAATACACATGAATTGGTGAAAGTTGCCCTACGCCTTTAACATCAGTGTCTGTTTGAAAAACCTCTGCCTCCCGTCATTTTTTATTTTAATAATCTTTGTTCTTGTCCTTTGATTCTTAACCAATCTTAAATAAGTTTTTATTCGAATGACGTAGCTTTGAGCGTAAATATAACCCTTATAAATTCCTTCTGTATGTGTGAAATAGTGTTTCTATTTCTTTTGTCATTCACTCCCTGAACGTTATTAATTTTTCAGAGCACTTGTCTCATTTCCTGCTGTCTGGGCTATAATTCCCTGTATATGCAATTCTGCTAACCAAAATGTGCTCTGAAATGAAACAATCAAGAATAGAATTTGTTCTGTCTCTGCGTTCTGAATAAAACCTCCAAGCAGACCAGACGAATTTTTCACTGGTGATATCAGTGACTAGGCTGTCGTGAAAACAATCAGGAAACTTATTAAATTTTAGCCGGAACAGATAAAGTGCATTATGTTGCTTGAGATGTAAAAGAGCGAGGTGATTTATTTTCAAATGTGTTTACTCGCATTCGTGACAACGAAGAAGTTCCATTTTTCTAAGAGAACTGCTAAGAAATTAGTTAAAGACGCTTCGGGACAAAAATTACACTACAAAGTAAAACATTCGTATTAAATGTGCGTGGAATAGTAATGTTTAAAACGAAGAATCTTCAGCAAATAATTATAATAGAGAATTGAAGTGATTCGCATTTTCTGAAGAAATTTTTTTTTTTTCAAAATCTAAATACATAAATGAATCTAAATAATTAAACGTAAACATGATTCTGGATGAAAAGTTCTTTTCAGACTGGTTTTATATTTAATTGTATAGCTTTCCATGTACAGCTTGTTTAACCTTAAATGTATTACTTGTACAAAACTACTACATACAATTTAAGAGCAGAATATAGAAATGTACAATTAATTATTGGTGATTATAAAAGCTTTTCATATCAGCTATCTAATGATTTTTTAAGTGTGTTTTTGTTACAAATAATTCATTTTATTATTACCAAGAATTAAGATATTATTATTACCAAACATTTATTTCCTCTGTTAATGCAATGAGAAAGAATATGAAAAAATAATTTTAGTGAAACTCGGTTTGATTTTATTTCCAAGAAGATCAGGTATGGCGATTTATTGTAAATTAGCCTAGTTATATTAACGTCCCGTTTTGAAGTATCATGATGGCTATTTTGGGATAGTCCTCGTAATGTTGAACCATCATCAGTGACGTGGACGACGTCTGAGCTGTTCACTTCATCTGATCATCCACTAGATCTTCCTTCTCCATGTTTCTGCACCACACCAAAAAAAGTTCATTTGACCTTTGATGTCAGATTTAACGTGGTCCAGGTTCACATAAACTAATGGTCTCCGATGTGATCACTTTCCCAGCCTGGGACCCAGCCATTGCTGCTAAAGCACCGATGCTGCTAATTTATCATAATGTTAATATACCATAATGTAATAAAAAACATAAGATAGGCACAGTTCGGATCCGCGCCGTACATTTTTCGTGAAAACAGAGGGATGAAATCATAAAGCAAATGTTTCGTATTAATATGTAATTCAATTATCAATCTCTTTAATACAATATTTACACAGAGTAGTGTAATTGTTACAGAATAGATAAATCAGAATCTACCACAGATACTTGCTACATGCGATAAACTTGTGTTTTATCTATTCTGTAACAATTATACTACTCTTTGTAAATATTGAATTAAAGATATTGATAATTAAATTACATATTAATACGAAACACTTATTTTATGATTTTATCCCGACGTTTTCACTAAAATTCTACGGCACGGATCCGAACTGCGCCTTTCTTATGTTTTTTCAGAGTAGCTTTTGATGGTGCCAACTGTTGACAGTGTATAGAACTACATTTCGCGCATGCGCGGTAAAACATTATTTACTACCAGTGCTCATATTTCCCCCAATATTCAAATTTGTGAATTCAAATTTTAATATAATGTTTCTTTCACGTATTGTCAAGTATTCTGTAAGTGTTTTGCAATTCGAAATAAAACTCTGCATGTTATAATGAAAAACATGCGGAGTTTGAAATTTTCAATTTAATACTGATTTTTACTTATATTCTGATAAATAATTTAATTAGGAGGAGTGTTACTGGGACCCAAAGTAATACTACTTTGGGTCCCAGTAACACTCCTCAAGCTCTTTAAAATGGCACCAGAATCAGCCTCCTAGCTAAACGCGTTTCCACACTACACTTATTTATAAACTTACATAAAACCAATTCATAACAATCTCGCTCATGCGCCTACATTTGTACGATCACATCACAGTCAAAACAAATACTGTGGGACGAACTTTTACAGAGATTATCTATCCGTTGTGGGGTCAGCCATTCTCTTCGCATTATTAGTCTCGCAGTTCTTAGCGATTCAAATCTGACGGTATTTTGTCACACAAGGAAGTTCGACCGACTATCACTGTAACGAGCAAAAAGACACTTTAACGTCAAAATATTTTATTTCTAATCCAATGTTCATCCCAGAAATAATGAATATTTTTGTTACTATAAAGGCACAAAATAGGAAAAGTTTAAAGTTAGCTTCTTTTCACTTTAAAAAATTTTGAAATAATTTCTTTGTTGCATTATCAAATGATAGCAAATAAAATTCAAACATATACTGTAAAAATATAATAGTTTCAAAAAATTGGGAGAATCAAAATAGGCAAAGTGAAGGTAAAAGAGAATGATAACTAATTGTTAAAAAACGAAAAACATGCTTTTAAAGCTGTTTTCATCAGCTAAAAGTAAAAAATTAAATTAATCAAAAAGATCTCTAAAATATAAAAATTGTGGTTTCAATATCTCTTAAATAATTTCTTTTTGATTTTTAAACTATTGCAGCTTTTATACCACAAATACATCCATTTTTTCACATTAAAGTTTATTTTTAGAAAGTATTCGTTTGCATTGATATTGTTTGTTGGTTGGGGTCAAAGCTTTCTAAAACTTAAGGACCGATAAAATCATTTTCAAAATTTATAAATATTTAGTGATTTTTCGAGAAGAGTTAATTTCCTAACAAGAGGATTCATTAATAAATGCATGAAACTTTTGGGAAAAAATTATGACATTGCATGGTTTCCAATCTGACCACAAGCAAATCTGGAACTGGATGCTTGTGTAAAATGCATTCATACCTCATAATGCCTGAAATCTACGCCGATATGAGATATGGCATATCCAGTTAGATATTGGCATTACTTCTGGAAACCAAAGTCGATGGTTTTCTCTCCAGATCTGAAATTTAATTTCAATAATTTTTCTCATTTATTTATAAATGGTAGTTGATTCTATGTAAATATTTCTTCTGATTTAGGATATTATCATCGTATAAATGTTCATTTCAATTAGCGAAGTGTGCTCTTAAATTTTATTTACAACTTATGACAGGTAGATTTAATCGTGTTTCTTATGATTTTCATTCTACAACTCATGGTGCATATGAATAAAGGAAACATTAAGTTTGGAACAGTTAGCCTTTTTTCAGAACTAGGGGGTTCGTTGAGCAGCGTTGCAATCCTCCGGGATGTGCTACGCAAACCCTGCTCGCTTCGCTCGCTACAATGAAGACACTGCGTGTCCTAGCACAGTTGTTGTAAAATCTTTATATATATCATACACCCCTTGCTCGCTCCGTTCGCCGGCCTCTAAGAATCACATTGTGATTCTTTCGGGATCACTGTTTGATCCCAGCACACTTCGCTCGCCATACAATTATGTGATTCTGCTAATATTAGGAAATTATAAGTACTTTAATTACTAAAAGTAAATTTAAATTATTTGAAATTGCATGAACTTCTAAAATTAATTTTTCATCAGCTTCTACAATTAAAATCTTCTGGTAGTACATATATATATATATATATGAAGATTTAGATACTGGCATTACTTCTGTATATATATATATATATATTGTGTATTGAGTATTATGATTTGATATTATTATTATTATTATTATTATTGTTAGAAAGAAATTTGAATATCACTATTTATCATTCAAAGATGATTAAAAAAATCAAAATTATTTTCATCAATCCGAAATCAGTCATTTAAAACTTATTATTGTTTTTCTCAGTGTAGTCATTTGTGTTTTAAATCTCAGTACATTCTAATTGTCGCAGAATGATGTAACCCATCTTGTAACCTTTCAGCTAAAAAAGGACGGTTTAAAGAAAATAGTGGCTTGAAACATGTTCCTATTAACTTTTCAAAATTAAAACCCATAATAATTATCTACCTTTAGCATTTTAAAATTTATTAGAGAGCCTTTTTCAAAATTTTCATGCATCGAAAACATGCACTTTTTTAAACGAAATGTTTCTTCCGCACATGTAAACACACTCACTCCACTATTTTCCCCTGGATAGATGGAACTCAGAAAATTTGTGCTGTCTAGAGATTTTCAAATTAGAATTAGAATACTCTAATTTTTCAGAAACTTTTATCTAAAAAGAACATTCAATATTACTTATTTAACTCAAACGATCTAAACTGAAAAAAAAAATCATTTTTTTCCGACTTCAAACAAATTCAAGAATCTCGGCGTCAGGGTTGAGATTTGTAAACAAACTGATCGTTGCCAACGGGGAGAAAGAAATAAAGTTCCTTTTTGCGCCACGCGTAAGCATTTTATATAATATCGATGGGATTTGAAGCAACAAAAGCTGTTGTAATGAATTATCAGTTTCGACCGTTGCCGGTTGTAAACAAACCGGTAGTTGCCATCGGCAGAAATGAAATTCACCTCTTTTTTCCGCCACCTACTATTTCTGTCTTAGCGTTTTATATAATAGATTTTTAGTTTTGCACGTCGAGCACAGAGTGATTTTATCTTCGATAGACTGAAAAATATTCCGCTCATACTTAAAAAAATATGCACTTTGTTCAGAGCTAATATTTCTTTTTCAATTCATGTATTTGACTGTATCTAGAAAAATAATATATATATATATATATATATATATATATATATATATATATATCAAAACGTATGAAAAAAAAGACAAAAAAATCAAAAACATACAAGGAAGAAAAGACGAAAAATTTATAATTTGAAAATTATCAGGGCAAGCCGATGGTCATGAAGAGACGCCCACCATGATACTAATAAGTGCCTTTTTCTGCTAGCGACATACGTAAAAACGTGAAAAAAATGTGTCGCTATCCCCTCAAAAAGCACCCACCGTGAAGATTCTGGAATAAATGAAATACACAAAAAGTTTGATTACAAAATCGGAAGCGAAAAATCCGAATACACAAACCTAGAATAAAAACAACATATAACACAGAAAAATTCAAAAATAAGAAAACTTACCACATGTGGAATTTCCAAAAAACGCCACCGTAGCTGCACGCGACTATGACTAAGGCTTAGCATCTATGACATCCAAGAAAGAGCCAATGAATGACACACGTGATAAAACTGTAGATGGTGTGAGCTGCAGTCAAAGTTGCAGAGAAGCCGGATCTTATATATATATATATATATTCAATCAATTAGCAATTTACACAAGACATACATTATATTTGCAATATATATTAATATTAAGATAAATATTTCCCTATCCATATCATACATTCGAAATACAAAAGAAAATTTGACTAGATATGTTTATATTTGACTATAACAATAAATATTTATTACTCACCCTGTATCAATTAAACGAAGATTCAATAAATAGACCTTAATTCTTTGACTCGAAAATATATAGGACATTTCTACCCACGAAAGCAACTAACGTTCATTGCTCCTTCTAAATAATTAAATATTTCACGATTAGATGGATATGATTTGATTATTTTTAAGACTAACAAAAATTAGTTCAATTCGAGATATATTTCAAGTAAATGAACGCATCACCATGTAAGCAACGTGAACAAAAATTTGAATTTTAGTTGGCATTTTCCATTTACGGAAAACAGAGAAATTTGTTCTCTTCCTTCAGTTGACAAAGTGTCTCATTAAACCAACATCATAATTCTGCAGAAAGCAATTTAATGTTCATTGAAATCTTTTAAAATCAAGATTATTTCTCGCAAACTCCTGCTCAAGAAATAGAAGTTGGCATAAAGTGTTGCATGAGACTTTTCTCACACACCAGTGTTACCGCAAATGGTTCACCATTTATCATTTCACATTTTAAGAACCTTCTTCATCAAAAGATGAGTATTATTTAAGACAATTCATGCAATATAAGACGATGATGATGATAAATTATCTAACCATTAAGATGATGACTGCCATTAATTTTGCTAAAAATACGCTAAATACCGAAAATTCTATCAGTGAAAGAGAAATTCTTAAGCTGTTTATCTCTGACATGTATCAAATTTCCACCCATTGTCGTCATTTTGCTATATTCAGTACTTTTATTGTAAATAACCACTTCGAGAATATAATAAAGGCTTCGAAAACAGTTAAACATTGTGCACAGTTTACGTATTTGGTAATAAAAATTTTAAGCAGTTTCTGAATTATTGCTTTAGATTTTACGAGTTTTATTGCACATCTTAATTTTAAAATATCTAAATTTTCTTGCTGGAATTAAAATTTTTGATATAACTTTATAAATAGAGAAAATTAAAAATTGTCCGTTTTCGAATTTTTTAAATATCAGAACAAATGTTATTAGGTCAAAGATATTAGACTGTGTTTATTACAAAAACATTCATTCATTGTCGGAAAATAAATTATTTATTACTATTTCGTAATTTATTATAGCGTACCTCATTGCTATATGAGTTGAAAAAGAACACTGTTGTTCGAAATAGACTGACATCACATATTGCAATATATGAAAAAAATACGTCAAGCACTTAACTAATGGTATACACTACAACATTACTCATTTTCGAATAATATATTTCATTTCTAAACTTTAGATGCCATTAATTCAAGATGGGTTCAATTGTTTCCAGAGTTTTAGATAATAAAAACTTTTGCTTTCCTGTCTAAAAATGCAATAATTTTTCTTCATTCCTGTATGAGATTTAACATGAAAAGAGAGTAACAAATGGTTCCGATCAAAATTATTGAGAGGTTGACAAGACAATGTCTGCCTTTAATATTTCACTCTAATAATTATATTCTTAGCTTATCTCTTGGGCTTTAAGATGACAATATATCTATAATGACTTCGGCGAAAAGTCTGAAGAATGCAAAAACATTTTGGCACGAGCCTTAGTTGTCCTGGTATTGTCGTAATATAACATAAGCTATTGAGTAAAAACTTCATTGGGCAAAAATTTTTCAGCAATGGAGTCCATTGAAGTCCTTTTATTTTAGCAACATTTATGGCTGTTCTGAATAGTTTTTCTAAACCTTTGTGTCTCGAATTTACACATCCTAAAGTTCGAAAAGAAGAATGCATAGATAAATGAACTGACAATTTCAGCAAGAATTCAATTTCAAGCATTTGTTTTATGCACTTACGGAAAAAGACAGAAATCTGGTCTGAGGACTGGAAGCAAGTTGAATTCTTTTATTTTTACGTATAGACAAATTAAATGAAAATTTTAGCAAGAATTCAATTTCAAGCATTTGTTTGATGTACTTACGAAAAAAAGACAGAAATCTGGTCTGAGGACTGGAAGCAAGTTGAGTATTTCTATTTTTTTACGTATAGACAAATAAAATGAAAATTTTAGCAAGAATTCAATTTCAAGCATTTGTTTGATGTACTTACGAAAAAAAGACAGAAATCTGGTCTGAGGACTGGAAGCAAGTTGAGTACTTCTATTTTTTATGCAATATATAAGACAATTTAATGAACAAATGAAAATATATTTATACATATAGTATGACTTTTGAATTAGAATCAAAAGTGAATCTTGTTTCAACTGTGAATAACGAGCTAATACAGAACTACTGGCTCAGTGGAGTAAGGGATGGAACGGTTACTTGGCTGATGAATATGAACCATAGGAAGAAGGTTACGGGTTTAATTCTCTGACTGTGCAGTTAATCGGCTTTATTCAAAAATTAGTACTTCCGCTACAGAAGCGAACCGCCAGCCAAATGTGTGGTTGGCTGGCAACTGTAGTTTATTCTTTTAAGCGCGAATGTGGGTTTGCTTCCACTAGAAGTCCTTCTGGAGGGCAACCTTCTTCCAATGCAACTTTTAAAATTCGGGTGATATTCGATATAAGTGATAACAATATATAAAGAACTTTCCCAAATGTATCATGGACATACCTGGCTTTATTTCTTTTTCCTCTTTTATATTAATTTTGTTACAGAATTCGGGGTTTTTTATCAGTTTTTTTTAAATCCTAAATTGTGTTATAGAAATTCTTTTATTGCTGTTTCATTCATTTTTCAAAATTGTTTTTTTTAGATATTTCTCCTGTTTCTCTTTTCTAAATTGTATCTCAGACTTCGTTTTTTTTCGCATTTTATTTACTATTTATTAGATTTTATTAATTTTTCCTTATATAAATTTTATGTCTGTTTCTTTATTTATTACGTTTATTTGTATTTATTTATTGTTTATGTTTGTAATTACTTATTATTTTTGCTGTTTGTATTTTGTTATCTTTATATTCGCATTCGCATTTTGCATTGTATTGCCTTTCTTCTATTTTTTACTTTGTAACTTTTTTGCAACATAAAACTTTGCATAATTAATAACTAAAATATTTTAATAATTTTACATAAAAATTATTTCAAAATAAATTAGAATTCATCTGTTAAATACTCATAAATTATTTCCTATTTTTCTTCGAATCACAAATAGGTGAAAAAAATAATAGCATAGATATGACACAAAATATTCATGACATTTAACATGTTATTTGTTTACAGAACGCATTAGATCTCAAGTTAAGTAAAAAATACCAATTTAAAAAAAGATATCGCATAGGAAATGAAAAATTTTGCAAATTAATTTTGACAGTAAATGCAATTCTTTAAGACTTTCCACGAGTTTAAAAAATATAATTTCGTCAATTCTGATAATTTGTTTGAAATGCATGAACATGAAAAATTATGAATTTTAAATGCTGAAGTGTTTTTTAATAAAATAGAATGCTAGAATCACATTCCAGGTAGATTTTTTCTTTCACTTCCATTTTATTCTAAATTCATCTGTCTTTATTTTCAATTTAAGTGATTCCAAATTATATCTAGCTGTTATATGAAGAAAGTTTCATAAATTAGTTTATTAATTCAGAGTATTTGAATGATTCCAATTAAATTTATAATAAAAAGCAATAATTTTCGTTTTTAAATCTTGAAATTGCATTGTACTTAAACACATCAAAAGAGTTTGTAGAATATTTTAATTTGTTAATTGTAAGAAGGAATTATTTCCGTTGAAACGTGTGTGTGTTAAAATAACCAGTGGGAGTGTTGTCTCATGGATCTTCTAGTACATCATCTCGTCTTCTATCGTTCTTTTTAAGTGCAGTGCAATGAAGAACAAATGCTTGCACTTATTTATTTATAGATTTTAGACGTCTCTCATTCGACAGCAGAATGCAAAATCTGATACATGTCTGCAAATCTGTTGATAAAACAAAATGCTAAATTTCATTTATTTTACTCGTGGCTGTTTTGAGTTATCCTTTCCACATATCCGTCAATGTACACCCAGATAGCAAGTTTAGTTTGCATCAAACTTGCAGCAAGCCTGCACTGCAAATCTGCAAGCTTGCTGCAAGTTTGATACGCCAAAATTACAAGTGTGAAACAAGCTTGTAGCAAGTTAACGCAAGCTACGAAGTCACCACGCGACTTACTTACAGCAAGTTTGTCATGACGAACTCATTGCAAACTTAGCAAAGACAGAACAACACAACCTCGGATTAGAACTCGTGACCTAGCGCGTGGGAAGCAAGCGTTCTAACGATTCGGCCAGATAAACTCGGAGAGGAGACGATAGATTTCGCTAATGCATCGTTCGATTCGATTCGTATACGATTTATTTTAAACTCTTTTCTTGATTTCATTAATTTTTTTTATATTTTGTGTTGAGAATATTATGTGAAATCAAAGGGAGAGCGATTTTCGCTAATAACTATGTTTTGCTAGTAGAATAAATTATGAAATTAAGGTTAAAAAGTAATTACTTTTAAAATGGGACAAAATGTAAGTTATTATTTATTTCAACAAACATTGACTGTTTTTTAGGTTTAATTTCGTTTATAAAAGTTAAAATTTTAACATTAAGAAAAAGGCTATATAGTTTTCTTTCAAGTGCGAGTGATATATTTAGTAAAAAGATGGAAAATGTTTCAAAATTTTTTTTTATAAAAAAGTTAGTTTTTTTTACAAATTATCATTGATTTATTGAATTAATAAAAAGAAGGACGGTCTAGGAGATACTATTAAAAATCGGATGTTTTTTTAAAACAGAGACAAAGATAATTATCTCTTTGTGCTGTGTTTTCATCAAGCTTGTTTTGCAAACTTGCAGCAAGCTTGCATTGCAAGGAGGTGGCGCTATTTGTCACGGCGAACTTCTGGCAAACGCGTTTTGCAAGCGAGGGTTGTCACGGCGAACTCGCCACAAGTTCTCTTCAAGTTTGACGCGTCAAATTTGCCATGGTAAGGTAATATCAAGTCAAAATCAAACTTGCTGCAAACGTGCGTGCTATCTGGGCAGAGAAACAGTCGGTCCAAAACTTGTTACAGATCTACTATTCTGATGGCAAAAGAATATGCTAACTTTCATCCATCTAGCTTGTTGCGCTTATGAGTCATCATGCTCCCAGACAGACACAATTGCAAAGGCAGCTTCTTTCAATCCATTGGGGTCTAAAAGGTGAGGATTCTTCATAATCTCGAGGTTGAATTTCTTCATTACTACTGTATAGCACATAATATTGGTAAGAGCAAATAAAAGTTAGACTAAACACAGATTATAAAGGGTCCGACCTCTTGTTCAAGGTAACAGAGACTATAATTTACATATATACAAGTAACAAGGAAATCTCTACAACAGTAAACAAAACAGCGCCATCTAGACACAAAACGATTGAACCTTATACAATTAACCTTCTGTTGGGCGCATCTAATTTGTGAGATGAAGCATCCATCTTTTTTGTGTCTAAGTGAGGACATTACCAAGAAAGGTTTGGCACCTCTAGTTGCTTCCTGGTTCCCTACCACTCATTCTAGGGTATCTTAGCTGCTTCTCTAGTGCTTTTTTAATAAACGTGAGGGGCACATTAATCTGGTGATGAGTTGCGCCCGATTATGTTTGTATAATTGATTTTACAAATTTTTCGAACTATTACTTTTTATATGCCTACAAAAGTTCGCATACCTTTGTCTCAGCCCCTAATTCAATCATATTGATCGTTATTTCCAATATATTGTTTCAAAAATGTGGAATTATTTCAGCTGTCAACGACAACAGTTTTTATTGCAAAGGAACTTCGCAGAGAAACAAGCGTCAATTCCCTCCTGAATACCTGGACATTTTGTTAGTCGAAATTGCAAGGAAATACAAAGATAGTTATATAAAAACTTAAATATAACTTTGTATGACCGAACGGTTCAATTTTAGAAGCTTTTCCTTAAGCCTAATCAAAAATTCAGATTTTAATCTCACAAATGAGTTGGGCCGAACGTGTTAGGATTCATATTGCTGCCCCAAAGGTTAACCCTCTCACACCGAGACAGGCGGTCTAAAAATTTCCCCTTAACAGCGACGAAGGCCGGTCTGAGGCGGTTGGCTTTTTCTGAGGGGAGGTGAGGTTCTGAAATCGCTTGGGAGATAAGCGCGGTAGGGGATCCAATTATCCTTGCCAACCACAGCCCATTACCGTGCACCTTAAAGCTGCTATCACACGGAGAGCTTTCGTGCGCTGTTATCTTGAGCGTGAACACAATGCCACTCGCAAAAAAAAGTTTGTAGCACGTTACCAGCCAGACGAAATGACGGAAATCGTGGTCTGTATTCAACCGGATTGAAAATGAACACGGTACTGACAAAAATCATCAGAATTAAATCCAATCGGGTGTGACTTTGACGGTGACGTAGTTCGCTCTAGCGACGACCGAAATCCTGTTTGAGCGGTTGTGTCAATGCCTCACATGCTACAAACTTTTCTGCTGAGTGGCATTGTGCTCATGCTTAAGATAACAGCGCACGATACCTCTCCGTGTGATAGCAGCTTAAGGGAAGATTATAGAAGTGACGGAGTAAATGACCACCCAGGTTGGGAGAGCCCATTTCATGCCGCTCCCTTCCAAAAACTCCCGGTTTTACAGGGGCTAGGAGAAAAAAGTCGCTTCGGTAATAAATCGTTAAAGTATTTCGCATAACTTCGTATATAAGGATGTAAAAAACAATAATTTAATTATTCTGTTGTAATAGTTATAATGTTGTAGATAAGTACTACAAAATCCCCTTACATCCGTTTTCAATATCATTAAATATTGGCGCTACCTAACCATGGCTATCTACGGGGCTCCAGGTAGACAGTTGTTACCTGAAACCTCTATTTCGTATAACTTCGTACACAAGGATGTAAAACACAATAATTTTATTATTCTGTTGTATTAGATATAATGTTGTAGATAAGTAATACAAAATCTCCTTACATCCGTTTTCAATATCATTAAATATTGGCGCTACCTAACCATGCGCTCTCTACGGGGCTCCAGGTAGACAGTTATTACCTGAAACCTCTA
>BGPR01006368.1:9277-62149 GCA_013235015.1 Araneus ventricosus | reverse complement strand
CGCTCTCTACGGGGCTCCAGGTAGACAGTTATTACCTGAAACCTCTAATCCGCCTTGCATCTCCTCAGCGGCAGGATGTTCTCAGAGCTAAATTGCATACAATCATTACATCAGTGTCTAACAACGGTTCCACTTCAATGAGCATTATTAATATTTATGCCGAGCGAACACAAATCACGTTTGTACACAAGTAACCTTCCGCAAGTTTAGGTGCGAATAACCGGATCACGTTCTCCACGTAGCAAGGAGAAAGCCTTAATTTGCGACTTCTGCTTGTTAACACGGAGTCCGGGGAGCGGAAAGTATTTGCTTTTAGGTGCAGAAAGTTGTTTTAGTGGTAAAATGGAGGTGAAGGTTATTTATGATCATGGTTATTAAAACTGACGTTTTATTCTGGTATTAGTCTGGGTGTTTTGTGTACCGATTTGGGATTTTTCACATCTAAATTATCTCTCGAATGTTAGAAATGTTACTGCTGAACTTATAAAGCAATTTATTTATTTTTATATAATAAATATTAAAAGTTAATGATTCTGAGAGACTTTTAGTGCATTTCAACGTAGATACTTTAATGTTTCTTAATTTGTTTCAATTAAAGTTAGAATTATCTGAGACAATTTTTGTTTCGCATTTTCAGAAAGTAATTGCCAATCAGAGTCAGCAAAAATTATAAATATTTCCTGCTCACTTTGAGTTTTTACGTAATCATGTTTACAAAGATTTACCTTTCGAATATTTGAAAGATAATTTTGATTCTGATATAATCACGGAAAAATCAGCGATTATAGTTATGTAATATTTTTACATGATTACTTATTATTTATAAAAAAATTAATTTTTCGAAAATCTGGATAGAAATGTTTTTCCTCTCTCTGCGTACATGTGTTTTATAAATTATTCTCCCCCACTCCAAAAAAAAACAAATCATTGTTAACTGTTATTATTGTTTGTAATATTGAGGAGCAGAACGTATTCATTAATTTTATAGAAAATATTAATTTTAAATATTGTGTCTTTAATCCTATAAAACTTACTGCAACAAATTGAAAGGATTTTAATATTTTAACTCTTTAATCCCGAGGTGGCTGTTTCCTACTTGCCCCTTTAAAACCAAAAGTTTTTGTCAGTAAGCAACATGAATTGGACTCACCCAACCTGGATGGTAATTTACCCTACCACCCCACACACTGCTGTAACCTTCCGGGAAGGTGCACGGAAACGGGCTGTGATGGGCAAGGATAATTGGACCCCCTACCGCGCTTATCTCCTAAGCGTTCTCAGAACCTCACCTCCACTCAAAAGTGGCCAACCGCCTCAGACCGGCCTCCGTCGCTGTTAAGGGGGAAATCTTAGACCGCTTGAGAACGCCTCGCTCGGTGTCAGAGGGTTAAACATGGATGTTGCAGATTAGCTGCATTAAATATTAAAATTTTTGAATTGGCATACATCAGAAACTAAACTACGAGAGAGACGATGGCAGAAATTTTAATCTTTCAAAACCTCAATGAATTCAAATAGAATACAAATAAATGTTAAAAAACACAGCAGCAGTCATTTCGCACTTATTTTATGAACGATATTTTCTGGTAAATGTGCTAAAATAGGTGTCTCAACAATGTATGCCTACCATAAATGACTATTTCATACATAATAATGTTACAAACTATAAAGTCGTTTTCCTGAGATGTTAATCTTGGCGACAAACTTGGCGAGTTGGCGATAAATTTGGCGGCTTTGGCGACAAAGGGAATTTTCTAGAAGGACCTCGAACTTTCAACCTATTGCTACTGGTTTCATGAACTTTCTAGAGATTACGTCACTTCCTACATAATGAAGTCACTTCCTGTTGAATAGTATAAAGGCAAGCTCTCAATCCAAGAAGAGTGAGTTGGATTTTGATTAGCAAACAAGCTGATGTGCTGATAAGAAACCTTTGAGCTCTGTGTTGAGATTTATTGGTAATCTCTGCTGTGAATTTTTACAAGTGCTGTTTTGATACTTGTGCTACGTTTCTTTTCCTAGAATATTTGTAAAATAAAGAGCTTTATTTTTTAATCCTGCTTATTGGACTGCATTCACGTACACCCACAAGACAATTTCGTTACAATAATTAACATGCATCAACAAATTTTCGTATCCTGCAACGTTGAAAATCGATTTTCGTCCAAAATCCACCATTTTTTTATTGTTTCATCTGAAAGCATATACTTTCTGGTTTCCGAAACTGCTTTTATTTTATTTCTACGACTCCCAGTAAGGAAACTAAAGCCTTGTTTAGAAACCTCGTGAGCCGAAAACGAAAAATGAAATAGAACGATTGGGAAACAATGTTCAGTATTTTTAGGTAGATTCCTTATAGGAAGTCTTCCTATTGCAATAGTTCTCATGACACGACTTTCGGAAAATTCTGCAGATCTTCACCGATCATGACCCCTAGAACCCCAAACCACCCTTCGTTAAAAAGTTTATATATATATATATATATATATATATATATATATATATATATATATATATATATATAATTATACCAGGCGTAGGATATGTTGTAAGAATAGTGAAAATCTAGGTCTAGTTCGTAGATGGGTAATCCAGCTCAAAGGGGGGTAGAAATGGTGGGAGTAGAAATTTTCATTTTCCCATAATTCTTTTACAATTCAAAATAGAAAGAAAATTAAAATTAGGAGAATTATCGCCTTATCATAACGAACAATTTTTACATTTGAACTTTTTCGATAGCTACAATTGCTTAGAAGTTATTAGCTGAAAAGCGATTTTCCCTCCCTTCCCCTCTTCCCCCCTATTTTAATGAATATTTTTAATCATATAACTAATATTCCGTTTAATTAATTGTTTATTTCAATTATTTATGTCTTGTTAATTATTTTTTTTATGTTTCCAGAAGAGAGTTGGGTCAAAATTCAGGAAATTAATAAAATGAACACAGAGGTCTCGGACGGAAGAGAAAGCTGACAAACAATTTCATGGATAAAGCTCAAAACTATATAAGGATAACCATAAGAAGCAATGCAAATCTTAGATACAATGTCAAGTTCTGTATTAGCAACTATTGCCATGTATGCTCTAATAAATTTCAACCAATGCATTTACATAGTCAGCTGGAACTTACAGTTAGCTCTCGCTTAACTGTAACAAAGTTGCTCGGGGAAAAAATAAATGAGCTCAAGAGTAAATTCACCCAGGAGGTTAAGTAAGAGGGTGTAATGCATAAATGTGGTGAATTTTAAGTAAATTACTGCTTAAATGTATATTTAAAAAAATGTTTTTAGCACTTTAAACGTATTTATCTCAAAACCAAAAATTTCCTCCCATACCTGTGACATGATTTCACATACACCTTTTCTGAAACACTTTTCAAACTTGGTAAGCAGATTTCATGCATCATTATCTGGAGTATGTACCAGAATAATCCCAGCTACATCATAATTTTAATTTTATAGCCTGTTATTGTGTTGATAGTTGTGCAAAAATTAGAAAAATTCTATATTATTCACTTCGAAAACGTTTAAAAAATTTATTTTTAAAAAATTTCATTAGATTCTAGTACATTCTTTAGACAAACGTGTTTAAAATGTCCCAACATAATGTATTTGAAATTTTATTGGTATAATTTTTTTAATGTGTCACGCGTTTTTGTAAGATTTTGTTAAATTCCACTATAAAATTTCACTTTTAAGAAAATCTGTGATAATTGAAAAAAATATTATTGCTTAAATTAAAGTAGTTTTTATGCAAACGTGATTATAAAATGTTATTACAATACTTATTTTGATGTCATTTTTCAAAATGGTCTCTGAACGTATGCGGATACCTTAAGTGAAATAATTAAAAAGAACTATAGAGTTCTATTTCCGTTGTCGACAGTTTTGATGATCATTGCTGAAAAGCCCTATAGATGGAATTACAAATAGTGATGTGTATGTTAATTAGCATTTCGACACATTCTCTTTTAATGGAGACTCTCAGCTCGTTTATTTTAGCTTGTCTTGACCAATAAACATATACATGTTATCTCTGTTTCCGTCGGTAATCCGTTCTAAAACAATCTTCGAAATTCGAAATCGACAAATCGACATTCAATCAATCATTTCCATTTGTGTCGATGTAGATCTACCAAAAACAAAGTTTGAAGACAAAAAATATAGTGTTTTATACTAAAAGCATTAAGAAATTAATATAAAATGAATATAAAACTGCTAAGGACTCTAGAAGATTCTGAATGATACGCCAGCATGGGATTCACATTGCAATCATCACCACACAGCAAAAAACTTACCCTATCTTCTTTCATAGGCTTATGTCTTGACAATGTCTTTCCAACCTGTGTAATGAATGTCCTTCTTGGCATTTTCTTCCAAAAGAGCCCAGCTTCGTCACAGTTGAAGACTTCTTGGGGGACGAATTCTTCAGACTCTGCGTAATATTTGAATTCGGACACAAATTTTTCTTCCCTTGAATTTTAAGAACTCGTACTATTGGCTGTTTGTTCTCGCAAAATTAGCAGAGAGGTTTCTTTCCACGCCGACAAAACCAGAGGCAATCATTTCCATTTGAATCGATGTAAATCTAATTAATTCGTTCCAGACACTCCAAAATGCATACCAGAAACAAATGTTGAAGACAATAAATATAGAGCTTAATACTAAACACATTAAGAAATTAATATAAACTGAATATAAAACTGCTAAGGACTCTAGAAGATTCTGAGTGATACACCAGTATGGGTTTCACATTGCAATCATCACCACACAACAAAAGACTTACCCTATCTTCTTTCATAGGCTTATGTCCTGACAATGTCTTTCCAACCTGTGTAATGAATGTCCTTTTTGTCATTTTCTTCCAAAAGAGCCCAGCTTCGTCACAGTTGTGGACTTCGTGGGGGACGAATTCTTCAGACTCTGCGTAATATTTGAAATCGGTCATAAATTTTTTGTCCCCAGACTTTTACGAATTCATGCTATGGGCTGTTTGTTTTCGCAAAATTAGCAGAGAGGTTTCTTTGAACACTGACGAAATCCGAGGCAATCGACGAAAACCGAGGTATTACTGTATTTAATGTAACAGTTTAAGAAAAAATCCATCAGGTTGAGATCCGGCGAGTACGGGAGATTTCAATACTACTTCATCGTTCTAACCATCTCTCCGCCAGAACTCCATCAGCAATGGCGAAAATATTGTAGAGCTTCTTCATTCTCAATTATTTCTCCAAAGTGTGGAATGGTTCATTACTATTGCAAGTTTAGATAAACATCAGTCAGACGTTGTATTGTCGAAGAAGAAGCACCCTTTTCTCTTGAAAAGTTCATATAGCTTTCAACTATTGAACGATAATGATCTTTGTTCAATAGCTGTAATTACGGCGACTGATCTGGCTTTCAATTATAATAAGTGTTGTATTAATATATAAAATTGTAATCGCAAAAAAAATATGTTATTAATTAATTACTATCATGGAACTTCTGATTAATGCTACCATTCTACATTTGTGTTACGTTATGAGAGTTGTGAAGCTATGGTGTGCATTATTTCTTTATGTGATAGTTATTGAGATATGTATTTTTGGGAACGCAAAATTCTTTTTCAATTGTTCCTTGAATTTCGTTAAATAAAAAAAAATTAACAAATCGCCAAAAAACAAAAAAATGTACCAGATCTTCTATCGGTTTATAAATAGTTTCATATTTTCCTAACAGCTTTCTGCTGTTAAAAAAGAAATGGTCTAACCATTAACGCACATACGCTTTCCATGCTACACCCTATATAAAAATTTACTTTCGGAAACATTAAATAGAAGCGAAACAAGCCATTTATTAAACTACAGCTTCGAAGCTATTTTCCCCCTCCGCTAAAAAGTCCAAAATTTTAAAAGAAAGCGCCGTGCAAATAGATCCAAACTGCATTTTGATCAGCCTAGATCCAAGTTTATTGCCTGACGCAAAACATTCAGCACCTGACAGTGACATATGGCACTTCTACTCGCAGATAGACAATACAACATTATCTCTTTCAGTAACGGCCATTATGAGAATAGATGTGATTATCTACTGTGATCGGTCATTACGATGCGTCTGGCATTGACCGCTGTGATGTCAGAAAAAAGAGCAGGGAACTGAGAAGATGTCATTTCGGGAAAAGGGGTAAGTTCTTTTTTTTAGCTTATTAGAGAGAGAAAAGTGGTCGTTTGCTCGTATTAGTTGGGGGCCTTTGTTCCATATTTATGTGTTGCGAAAAACAAGGTAATGAGGCCTTTTCCCATCCTTGCGCCTTATTTATGTTTCTGAAAGAAATGCCAGACGAACTCGGTGTCAACTAGGAAGATTCTTTTTCTCTGTTTATTAACATCTTATTTTTTGGAAGGAGCAGAGGTAGGGTTACCATCAAAATCGATAAACCTATTTTGGATTGGTTTTCTTTTTACGTAAGAATTGTTAAGCATGAAACCTAGAAAGAAAACGGATTAGGCTGAAATGGATAAAAATAATCTTCTTAATGTTGCGCTAACTAATAAATTTTTGACAGAAACCAATATTTTTTTTTAAACGTAGGACTACGTTCCTTCCATTGGGGTCTCAGGAAGGAATTTGATTCACACGCCAGCACACCGCAACACTTGATTTGGGAGATCCTCTATATCTCGGTAACTACATATGTTAAAAACATAACTAATGTCTTATTTTAGAGATGAAGGGTAAAAGTTACAAATAAAACTTACGTAAACTTAAAAATTTACGAGAGACTTGGAGAAACAAAAGAGTCACGCGATTAAAATGGACCTACGGCTTTAGCATCAGCGTCTGTTTGAAAAGACAGCCTCCCGTCATTTTTAAAAAAATTAGATTCCTTATTATATATAATTTGGTAAGTAAAACTCTTTTTTTAATATTATCTCACATTTTAGTGATAGTACTACAGTAATACCTCGTTAAAACGATACTTTGGGGACCAAATAAAGATATCGTTATAATGGTATATATTGTTACATCGAGGGGCAATATAATTATGATATAAAAAAAATTAAATTTTTGTTGTTTTAATGATGACACAATACAACAATATACATTTTGAAAAAACCAGAAGGCTAAAGCATACAAAAATTTGAAAATCCAGCTGTACAAATGCATCAAAATCTTTGACTTGTTAAATTGTTCTGTGGTAGTCATGAGTCATCACCAGAGTAGCACCTATTGTCATCAAGTAGACTACGTTATTGCATTCATTTCCGAGATGGGAAACGCTCTGGGTAGTATGATCTTTCACTTCCGGGTATTTGGAAACAGAAATATTGTTACAGAGGAAGAAAGAGGTGTTGAGATTTTTAAAGAAAATATTTTTGTGCAGAGGTTTATTGATGTACAGAATGTCGTTATATTGAGGGGAGATGAACATTATGTTCTATGGAAATTCACCTGGATTTCTGATTTCGAAATTAGCGTTTTATACCTGGTTAAGTATTTTATAAAATCGTTTTGAAACATTTAGTTGCATTTTTATCGAATTCTCATTTTTCATAAAGCGAAAGACAGAAAAAATCGAATGAAATAGATATAATGCACATAATGAAATGAGATATAATAAATTATTTGACGGAGTGAGGGGCGATCCTGTTTCAGCTCGACCGTGTGTCTGTAAATTTGTTCTGTACCCAGTCACGACAAAACACTATGTTCGATTTTCAGATTTAGCATAAATGTTCCTTGAATCCATATATTCGATATATCTCTACTAATAATAAAGGAGAGTGTGTATTGGCGCGCTACAGGCTAGACATCGGGACTTAGAGCCACGACATTTGGCACAAACATACTTTGGAGGGTGGGAATATGCACCTCGGAGCCCTTTTTCTCAAATGTTGATTACAATTTAATTAATTAAAAAGTAAATGAAATGTTTGCGTTTTCCATCAATAACTTTCGAAAATATTACAGTACAAACATCATTTTTACTCTATCTGAAAGCGCAAAAAATTACCCTTTCAGTGATATGAATTAAGTTGACGTACAATTGTTTTCTCTAATTTAAGTGAATTTTTTAAATATAATTTTTGGCATAATTTACAACAACACTTTTCGTTGTTGCAACGCAATTCAAACCGTTTTCATTGCTTAAATAAATATTTATTTGTATGTTTCTCTTCCATTGTTGAAAGCTAAGGTAATATCTTAATGTTTCTTGCTATGTTTTAATCAGTGTAATTTCATCCAGCTAACATGAAGCTGGAAGTAAAATGTGCCGCGACATTTTAAAGTTAAAATAAAATGCATATTTTACAAGAAGAATAAGAGAGTGAAGTTAATGCCGACAACGGGCAATTGCATGCTACATGACACTGATAATTACTCGAGTACATTAAAGACATTCATACAGACAACGAACAGAAAGGTGCAACGTTATTGAAAGAACATGGCTTAAATATCTATAAAAATTTGAAATATAATGTTTTTTAAGGGAACCATGACTATCAATTTATAAAAAGGACATTGAGTTGAAGTTATATTCCCGGTTAACAAGCTGATCACCGAAGGCGGCTAGTTTGTAATAATTTTTCAATTTTGTTTCCGTTTCAAGATAGTGGACGTTTTAATTGTTTCAGTGTTTGGCTAATCGATGGCAAATTTGCTACCATTAAAACATTTGAGTCATTTTTGTAGTGGCCAAACATTTAATTGCAATTTTGTAAATTTTGGTAAAAGCACAGCCTTCTGTAAATTATTCGCATTCGAAAGATAAAAAGGGATATAATATCATAGTTCCACGATGCCAAGTTTTTATATGTAGCATAGATTACAACAGTGCAAAATAAATCGATCTTAATTCCATATTGAGAATTAACTTTTCCTGTTTCGTACAGTATTTTCTTTCTTCTCTTTTCTTGCACGTTTCTTCAACGATTTTAGCCAAACAGTTCATGCTATAAAAATTTTGAAAAGTGCATTTGTTATTTATTAAACTTTTTTCTGAGTATTTAACACTGCAATTTTCATATTTATTTTAATCATTTTGGACCATTCATAATGCCTCCAAAAATGCCAATGATAGCAAGTATCTTTAAATTGTAATTTTGCTAATATTGTTACAAAAATCGTCTTATGGGTGTATGGTGGAAACAGTCCAATAAGCAACATAATGGAGAATAACGGTTTATGCATAAAAAAGTTTAAGAAAAACAGGAAGCACAGGTAACAAAAACAATATCTCTTGTACAGATTAATAACGCAAACAGACAGCAAATCAGTAAAATGACAGTAACACCAATTTCAATAAAGATCAGCTCACCAGCTTTCCAGATCATACTGCAGACGAAACTCCAAATGAATACCTACTTGAAGGCGTTCGCACTCCAAATGAATACTTGAAGGTGTTCGCACTCCAAAGACGATCCCCGTCGAATCCTACCGCCGTGTATTTATAGTGTTCCTGACAGGGCGGGGCGTCACATGGAAATCTCTGGAGAAATCCGGATCTCGGCCCTTATGGTGATATCGAGAAAAGTATCGCATTTTCGGGAATCCTCGATTTTTCAATAAAGTCGCCAAAATGGTCGCCAAGATCAGGGTTCTAGGCCTGACAGCTACCGGTCATTCTATACTTACCCTTCTAAAACTCTGTTCCCAACCATAAGACTAGCGAGGCAGGAAAGTGACATTACATTTTTGTAACAATATTGTTAAAAGCAGACTTTTAATTGTAATTTTGTGAATTGGACTTGCATAAATAAATCGTATTCGAAAATAATAATAGTTGAACATTTTAAGACCGCGATAAACGGCTTTAGATTTTTTTGGGGGAAGGGGTTATACGAGATCTGATGTTCATTAAGAGCCTAAAGTGGTCATAAGTGTTGAATAGAATAAGAAATATTTTATAAGGATTTTAATAATACCGAATGAAATTTTTTAAAAAATATTCCATGTTATTCGTATATAAAATTTTAAAGTAAATATTAATTTTAAATTCTGTAAAGAGCCATAACTTAGTCGTCAAGTTAGGAACTTGATTGTGCGATTATCTGCTTTAATTTTATTGATTGTTTTATTGCCATTATTAATCTTGATTATCAACTAAATTTTTCTCAACTTCCTTTTATTAGCCAAAAATGCACTGCTCTCGTGGAATTACCAAATTTATTTGCAGTAAACAAATATATTACCATTTATTTATGCTTTAAAATTTGTTTCAGGTATAAATATATACAAAAACCATTTAACATCATTCTAAAGGAATATTACCCCCCACACAGTTGCACACGTAAATTTGGTATGTGTTCTGACAGTAGATTCTCGTTTAACTAATTGGTTTCGCTAAATTTCACAAATCATAAAACTTGTTTAAAATTCGCATTTGGAATTTATTTTAGGCACCATTTAAAGTGCTTTTAAGTACCTTTCTGCATGGTTTATATTATGGAGGGGAATAGTGCACTTTGAATAATTTAAGTAACTTACTTTCAGTCGATATGATTCATTATGCCTTATTGCTAAATCTGAAACGCAATGCGTTGAAATATATTTTGTAACCACTCTATCTAAAGCATTTCGAGTCAATCGTAAGAAAAAGTATCGGTTCATTAAAATGGAGATTATCTTAAGTAAATTAATGAGCTAATACCTTAAACACATACATTTAAATGATATGAAATTTAGTGGCAACAAAATCCCAAAGATCTTTCTTTGGATTAGTTGCGAATTGCGACTGCACATACTGATGAATTAGTAGTACTCCTCCACTTAATTTACTTCATTCTATTACAGCAATATTCTCTGTAATTTGAGAATTTAAAATAAGTGAAGATTAATGTTAATTTAATTAGTAAGCGGAATTGCAAAATGCATAACACATTTCACAATATTAAATAATGCGTTGCTACCCCCCCTTTCGTTCAGATTCACCAATGCTACCAAATAGAAATGAAATTTCTTGTTATATGAAACTCGATAGAAAGAAGATTGAGATATAATGTGTAATGAATGGCTGACTTACAACAACGATTTTGGAAGATGTAGAGAATATAATTTTGTAGTTATGAATCATGTAAGTACTATATTTCAAAATGCCTCAAGCACCGAATTCATTATCCAACTTAATCAAATAATAAATAATTAACGTATAATATTTTAATACGAAAACTCTTTATGAAAGGACACTTAAAAAGTTTTTCATGCATGCATTTAATACCCGACAAGAACGTATTTTGTATTTCACAGCGTATATTTAAACAATGTGGCGATACTATAATTAAGGATTTCCATATTAAAATCCGAAACTTTAATAGAACTGAATTTGTGGCGAGTTTCGTTCAATAATCTAGTCAGTCTGAATTTAATGAAATTGTTAGTGATTTTAACATCGCATAAGGCATTATAGTACTCATAAAAACTGTTAACTTTAACAAATATCCATAGTACGGGAACATGGGGACGTTGATACACTTTTTTTGGAAAGTTAAAATATGATTTTACCAGCGGAAATAATTAGAACTAATAGATTGTTCTTATACATTGCTTAATCTAATATAGGATTTCAGTCGAGTTTTGGTCATAAATGACATTAATCAAATATTTATTACACTTTTTTCCTAAAAACGGACTTGTATCAATCTGCTCCATACAACGGGTACATTGATTCACACGGAAATACCGAAAATAATGATGGTTAATAGGTCTGGGATAAAAAAAATTGTTTTATCAATAAATTATTTATTCCAAATCAAGTTTTAAAAGCTTAACAAAAAACAAACTTTTATTTTACACAAATTTCAACAATTTTAAAGAGACTGGAAAATTTAAACACAAATGCGTCAGAAAATAATTTATCTCTACAAATAATAAAAGACAAAGTGTGTCTGTGTGTGTCAATATACTTTGGAGAGAGAGTGTACCTCAAAGCCATTATTTGAAATATTAATGAATTAAAAATTAATGAAAATTTTTGCGTTCTTCTCTAATGATTTACTACAAAAATTAGCACGAAACAATTTTAACACCATCTAAAAATGAAAAAAATTATATTCTTGATGATATTTATTAAATTTTCGTGCAATTTTAATAAATTGGAAAAAAATATTTTAAACTTAATTTACAACAATTCTTTTAATTGTTACAATGAAATTCAAACCCTTTTCATAGTTTATACAAATGCGTAATGGCGTGGTTCTCTTAGATAGCTCATTTTTGCGATTTTTTCCATTTCTGAAGACGATGTAGTTGCTGTTAAGGCGCATTGATACACACCGAAGATGAGTATGAATGTTCCCCGAAGTCAACTGTATCAATCTGCCCCAAGAGACATTTTTATTTAAAACAAGCGGTCACGCAAGATCATCTCTAAAAACATCAAAACTTAATATAGATCAGAAAAATAAATGTTTCTTCCTACCTTTGGAATAGATTCCCTGGCAAGAAAACTTAAGTAGTGAAAGAATTCTCACAACACGTACTTAGAGTAAAATTTACTTCGACTAGAAGATTATCTGTTTGATTCATTTGTAAATTAACTTTTGACTTAACATAGCCTAAAAATTTATAGTGTGCTAAGGTTACAGTGCCATATATATGAGGGTATATGAACATATTGAGCCATTCCGATCATCAAAATTTAAGAACTATATGAATGTTCCCGAGTTTTAATCTACCCCAATTCCCCCTATATTGAAACGAATACTAAACGAAGAGTTTTAAATTCGGTCATACATTAACTCAATTATATTTATTATAGATTCAGATTTATGTCAGAAGTCTGTCCAATAAATAGGCAGAATTAGGACTTAAAAAGTTCATTTGAAAATCTTATGGTACATGAGTCTTATGTACTTCAACATACTCACCATTTTCAGCAATACACCTGTTCCATGTAAATAACATCCTGGAAGTCCTCAGAAGTCAGGCTCTTCATCTGCCTCGTCATTTCACATTGTAACATTGCTTCATTACTCTAGTAGTATGATCATTTGCAATTCAGGAGAAAAGAGATATCACAGAGTGCTAAATCTGGTGAATGGGGAGGGTTATCTAGTATAGTGATCAAGTTACTACCAGTAACTTGCGGACAATGACTTCTGAATGTGTGGGACTTCGGAGAAGTTTTCACACTCCTTTATCTCAACTTAAAATGTCTTGTCAGAATCATGATCACAGGTAGTTTCCCCAAATTCAGTTCGTCAGTAAACGTCTACATGATAAATAGGCGGTCGGAAAGAACAAGATAACTCAACCAACGAAATTTTCATCAGCACATGAAGTTGACAGTCGCCTTGGCTTCGTATCATTCTTGAAGTCTTCACGCCTTTCTCTGAAATGTTCGATCCACTTTAAAAAAGCCGTTTTCTGCAATGTTATCTCCAGAATCAGTCCTCAACATTTCATGTATTTCCTGAAAGGTTATTTTTTTCGCCAAAGGTTCAGCAAAATGTTGATGATAATTCCATCTTTCATTAATATATTACTGTGGACACCTTTTTCAAAAATAATTTAGCCATGCTCAATGTTTTCTCTGTTTATATATCTTTATTTATGTCTAGTAAAAATAGAAATAGTAAATAAATATTTTTAAAAAATTTTTCGTGCTTAAAATGTACGTCAGTACCAGGACTTAATGTGCCAGGCTGGTGAAATGTATAGGCAATTCTGCTATAATGCCGTCTATTCCGCAGTTTGATGGAAATTCTCAATCTAATTCCTCATATGTCCTTTTAATTGTACTTATTATATTAAAAAATAATTATCGAGACTCTTTATAAATAAATTAATTACAAAACAATACCCTGTTTTTCTATATATGCACCGATTTCCAAAATGCACTAGACGGTTCGAAAACTTGTTTCATACTGAGTAAATTGAATGCAGATGCGTTCTTCTCGCTGAATCAATCTGAAGTTAGGACAAGAACAGTGGCGCCCTCTTGAAATCGAAAGCTGCGGACACAGGGCCGAACGCGCGTGGTACGAACAACTATGTATAGGTCTTGGGAGAAACTAACTGGGCAGTGAATGTGTTAGGCTGAATATCCACGACCACTTCACGCCAAAGCCGATGGCCAATAAGAAAAACTGATCTGAATTGGAGCAGAATGTTGAATATCTAAACGGTCCCGATATCCATTGTGCCATTTGGAGAGTCTGGTCATTAAAGGGGTGGAAGGGGTTATCTCGTGGGGGAAGGAGCTTAGGTTGTGTGGTTCACCGAAAAATTCAGAGAAGGTGGAGGTAGGGGATTAGAGTGAGTGGTAAGGAATGGATTTGCCTGGTATGGACCGGTCTTGAATGACCTGCCTAAATGTATGGTCTAAAAAATGTAAAACCGTAGAGTGTCACAATGCCATTTGCCTGGAGTTCACTGGTTGTGAATAATCGGACTTATTCTACAACGAAAAAAATAAGGTCCACAAAAATATCCTTCCTTTAGTTATACGTTGTGCTCGACTGTATGATAGTTACTGACGTTCCAATGGATTCTCCTCCGTTACAGCAGACTGTGCGCAATGGTCAAATATCATTGCTGGGCAACAAACTCTAGAGAATTAGTTCGCGTATTTTTTGAAGAAACTTTGTCTGTATCTGAATTAATTTCCATCGGTTGTTTAATTCAGTAGTGAAATAAATAGTGCAATCCAATTCAATAATCAGTATTGGTAAGTGAAAAATTATCCATGAAATGCTATGCTAGAAATTCTGTATCAAATTGATCTAAAATTCCGATTTAAGGTGGTTCAATACGTCCTTTTAAACTGAATAAAAATTACTAGTAAAAATAAACATAACCCTAGTTTATAAAAGATATAGCCTGTATCGCATCGTCGTTTATCTGTCTGATTATGAAAAAATTCAATCTACGAGTATTACTTTTCTCATAAATTATTTTTGAAAAACCAATCATTCATCTTTATCCTGCAGCTGGGTTAGATGTTTGAAATGCATTACATTATAATGCTTCAGAAAATTGAAATTTTATTAAAATATCCATGCAATAATAAATAAAAGTCGTGACTGCTCTACCTTTAGAATTTGTTAAAGTAACTGGTGATTCTTTCTGTGCATATAAAAACATAACACTGAAACGTTTTGAAAGATGACTGATATCAGGATCTTAGACCACCGATTGAATTTTCTTAAAACATTGCTAGACTCGAAACGTGTATGAAACTGAGCGATATGGAGATATAAAATGAATACACATAATATTTCGTTGTGCACGTGTTGTGTTTTATTTCACCCTCGAGTGCCTTAGTAAACTTTACTTGAATGAAGTCATGAATATTTGATGCATTTTCTAACCAGGGTTGCCATATTTGCCTTTTTAATGCCAAATTATTGAAATTTGGCCTTCTTTCAAAGCACTTTGCCTTAGGAATTTTCATTTGGCTTTAAATTCATTTTTGGCCTCTTTTGGATTTTTTTCGTTAATGACTTTTAGAACAATTTTTAATTACTTATTCTATTGTTTTTTAATAAATTTTTGATATTACACATTTCAAATGATATATAATGAGCTGTCAAACGAAATAGCTCTTGAATAGAGCAAGGATGTTTTAAATTTCTTTCAATTAAATTTTAGTTTAATAATAGAACATTGAACATACACCTATCAAGTGGGATTCGTTTTCATCAAGAATAGCTGTTTTTCTAATAGCAAATCACGTTTTGATTTAATTTGTTAAATTTGTCCTATTTTGGCATTATTTTTAAGAAGGTTTGGCCTTATTTTGCCAATTTGTTCTGGCAACCCTGTTTCTAACTGTACTACTGGTGGTTTTAATGCATAGCAATGTATGGGAAAGTATGATAAATATCAGATGAGCATAGACGTGACTTCTTCTATTATTTCAAACAGGAAACAGAAATTATTAAATTCACGTACGAGCGAACCATGTTTTTAAGAGCAACTTCGTTTTCAAAATAAATTAGAGATGAATGTATCAAAAATAAGGAGATTTTATGTTGCTGATTATGATTATGCTATCAATTTTATTTAGTCATTGATATTTCTTTAGTTATTAATAATGAAGTTATGCACTTGGAAAAAAAGCAAATTATATTTCAACCACAATTGCTGGGAAACGTGAAATCACGTTTTACGGAATTAACTTTCTAATAATTTGACTACCATTTCTTTTACTGTGTGTTTTACAGCAATGCTGCAGCAACCTCGTAATTACCGACTTATTTAGCACCTTTCCAATTAAAGGATATTGAAAATAAATAGTTTCATGTTATCAAGTTCAAACTTATTTCTGTTAATCGACAGAAATCAGTCGTTTTCATCAAAGGAACTGTCGAAGAACTTGAGCAGGAAATAACGCTTCCCAATCCAATCAGGCTGCAGAAGGCATGAAGTCAGATAAGTGCCTAAATGATTCAAATCGCATAAGAAAAGAACTAGGTTTAAAATTTCCATCTCATCTTAAGTAAATGAATTATTAATGCTATTGTCTTTGAATGGTGCAGCTACATCAACAATGACATTTCTCTGACATCGAAATTTGTTCTTCAAGACATTCGTGTGAAAATTGTCCGGTCTTCTTATAGTTCCATGTCACCATAGAACGATCACAAAATTTCACTACGTTTCTAGATAAGTCGACATGAAGTGGTGTTATAAGATTATCAACAATGGATCATTCTTGGCAACTCAACTCGGAAACAAGTAAGCTATATTTAAACCGTTGCAGCTAGGTAACCAGTGTTCGACTTTTATCAAATTTACTTTTCACATTTTAGGTACATTATCTATCTTTATCAGCAATGCGACGTACTCATTGGCCCTTACCACGTAAAGTGTCGAGTGAAAATGCTTTGACGTTGGCATTGATAGCAAGCAGGAAACAATTTCTATTATTCTACTAAAGGCAATTTTTTCTCTCGAAGATTAAAAATCGAATTGTCGAATGTCCACCAGGACATTTCGCCTTTCCCAAATCCATCAGTCTGGCTTAAGTCATCAAGTCAGACGAGTATCCAGAAGATCAAAGTCACATTGGCAACAAAAAGTGTATGACATGTTACATTCCCAGCCCAACTTAAATAGAATTACACTAGAAGACAAATGATAAGGAACATTTTTAGATTTTGAAAAATATAGACTTCATGGGAATACAATGGTTCCAATCAGTTGCTGAGAATCGTGGGGACATGCAATCGTCGAAGAGTCGGTCACGAGGGCAATTAGGGGCGAAACCAGAAAGAAATGAAGGCGAAAATAGAGTTTGACCCATCCTGTTTTACAGACAGCTGATAACAAGCTGTAACTTTCATCAATGGTTATATTTGATGCGTATAATATTTACATTAATTTTGGTAAAAATTGCATGAATATTGGGGAAGATATAAATGTTTCTTTAAAACATTTTAAAATTTTCCGAAAGCTCTTTACTTATAACATGAAGAGTTTTCAATCAAATTAAACAAAACTTACACAATACGTGACAATATGTTAGAGAAGCATTGTAGTAAAATTTGAAGTAAATACATTGAATTTTTTGTGAAAATATGAGTATTTGTTGTAAATAATTTTATACTGCGCATGTGCGAAAAGTAACACAATTTTTCTTTCATAACTTAAGGGCCAGACATATAGGAAAAATAATATAGTAAATACATATAGGAATAATATACATATAGGAAAAATAATATAAAAATTCACTATCATTACCTTTAGTATTCAGAAAGAGTCGGCATTGCCACTTTATGAATTTCGATACACTCTAAGAGAAGCTAAATGCTGAGGGTTCTTGTACAAACTGTTATTTTTTAACCCTCTCACACCGAGCGAGACGGTGCCGGGCGGTCTAAAAATTTCGCCTTAACAACGGCGAAGGCCGGTCTCAGACAGTTCACTTCTTTGAGGGGAGGTGAGGTTCTCAGATAGCTTAGGAGATAAGCGCGTTAGGGGGTCCATTTATCCTTGCCAACGACAGCCCATTTCCGCGCGCCCTTAAAGGAAAGTTATAGCAGAAGGTAGGGGTGGTGGGGTAAATGACCACCCAGTTTGAGAGAGTCCAATTCATGTCGTTCCCTCCCAAAAAGTCCCGGCTTTAAAGGAGCTAGAAGAAAAAAGTCGCCACGGGATTAAAGAGTTAAACTTGTTGCAAATGCAAGTTAAATTATGCATTTAATTTAGAAGTATACATAAGTATTCAGGATATTCAATATTAATCTTCGGAGATTCAAGTTTGAAAATTTTTTATTTATGCAAGAACTCTTTACATATTGTTTCTCTTATAGAACAAAAGCAATTCAGCTTTTGAAATGCCTACATCTTCCTGAACACTAACGGTGTTGAAAAGGAATTTTTATATAAGTTACCGTATTAGGAGTTTTTAAAGAAACCTTTATATCTTCCAGAATATTTGTGCTGTCTTTATGAAAATGCATGTAAATATTATGCACATCAAACATAACTATTGATGAAAGTTACAGCTTGGAAACAGGATGGGTCAAACTCAAAATTTGGCCTTCATCCCTTTCTGGTGGCCCCTCTAATTGCCCTCGTGACCGAATTTTCGACGATACTATGCCCCACGTTTCTCAGCAACTGATTGCGCACCATTGTTTACCGTGAAAAAGACCCTAACAAGGATAATTAGACCGCCTACCACGCTTATCACTGAAAGCAAGCTTCTCAAACCGGACGTCTTAGACATTAAAGTGAAACCTGTAGACCGCCCTGAACCGCCTGGTTAATAAATAAAATAACGAAGTCTTTTTTTCCTGAAAGAACACTAAATGAAATCATGGCACCGATATATTTATTCTTGTTGCAATATAGCTTAACAGCAGGTAGTGACGGAAGTTGTTGTGTGGTTTATTGAATTTAATTCTGTAACAGAGATGCAGTAGAACTTTCGATTTAAAAGAAGAGAGATAAAAAAATACCTTATAGTGTAGCAATCTCCTTTCTTTAAATGAGAGAGTAGCTTTTTCAGATACGTAACGTGTCGTTACGCCGTACTAAATCTTTGCAATCAACGTAAGTGCCAGAATGGCTACCGTGCAGCAGAAGGTTCTTCTGGCACGTCTCTGGTTGCATAAAAGCAAATCAACTGTACATTTCAAAGAATTATTCGATTAGAGTATCGACATTGTGAGTATCCAACTTAGAACTCTAGGTATGAGAAATTAAAGGCAAAAGGAAATTTGCATCAATAAAGCAGACTTTCTGCCCTAAATTGCTCATAACAACGCTTAATAGAGTTCATACTTGCAGATGGAAAATTTCGATACTCTTATCGAATTATTCTTTGAACAGTACAATTGCAGTTCAGCTTCAGGTCCTACAATTTATGAATTGCATACAGGATTCACGACCATGTCGGTTCTCCAGTGCTTCATAGAATCTGGTTAGAAATTTCTTAAAAACTCATCTAGTCTTGCGTGCAAATTATGTCAATGCGAACCAATGCGTACCTTTATTTGTTTATAGTTAATAATTTTTAAATAGATATACGTTTTCAGTACATTATATTTAAGGTCACATGATTTTAACAGGATCTGAACTAAAATTTTAGGTGTATTATGTTATTTATAATAAAGACTTGTGTGCAAAAGATAATTAATTGACTTTTCTCCCTCTAATGCAAATGTTCATAGTTTCATTAACAAGCACCGCCTGGTCTTTAATTACAATTAAATGAATTTAATCTTTTAAAGTGGTAATTAATTCTTCAAAAAATTGTAAAAAAATATTTTTTAATAATAAATTGAGTAGATTTGTAAATTTTGTTCCTTCTACAAGTGATGAAAACATAATACACTTCGAAAAGATTCATTATACATGGTGTTAATAAATTATTGGACCCATTTCAAAAATTAATAAAAAAAACTTATAGTTTAGCTATTTCCTTTTTTTAATATAGAGAGAGTAGCTCAAAAGGTTTTTTCAGATACGTAACGTGCCGTTACGCCGTACTAAATCTTCGCAATCCAACGTAAGTGTCAAAATGGCTGCCGTGCAGCAGAAGGTGCGTCTGGCACGTCTCTGGTTCCAAAAAGCAAATCAACTGTACGATTTCAAATAATGATTCGGTTAGAGTATCGAGATTGTCAATATCCAAGTTAGAACTCTATCAAGTGCTGTATGAGAAATTAAAGGGAGAAGGAAATTTGGATCAGTAAAGGAGACTTTTTCTCCCTAATTGCTCATAACAACGCTTAATGGAGTTCATACTTGGCATTAAGCGTTAAGTGTTGTTATGAGCAATTAAGGAGAGAAAGTCTCCTTCACTGATGCAAATTTCCTTTTGCCTTTAATTTCTCATACCTAGAGTTCTAACTTGGATACTGACAATGTCGATACTCTAAACGAATAATTCTTTGAACAGTTACCATTGATTTGCTTTCGTGGACCAGAGAGGTGCCATCTGCTGCACGGTAGCCATTTTAACACTTGCGTTGGATTCAGCATAATTAATTCACCGCAACGACGAGTTATCAATCTGAAAAATTTATGAGCTTCTCTCTCATTTGAAAACGAAATTTCTACATTATCGGTTTTTTCTATTAACTATAGGCTTTTTTCAGTAATTTTTGAAATGGATCCAATATTTTAATACCATTCTGTACATCCTCATGCATTTCAGTCTCCCACAAATATGGAATTTAAGTCGGAACTTATTCACCTAAACTTTCAATAATATTCCTTTTTTATTCTATATTATAAATTGTATGCCTTTTTGAATAAAAATTGAAGCAGTTTAAAAACCATGTGATATGTTGAATTCCATCATAGTCCCTAAAAGATTTCTCCTTAAATTTCATATTTCCAAGATCAAAAAGTCATTTTAATGAGAAATTTTCACATGAATCGATATATAGATACAATACATATCTAAAAAGTTTCTTTCAATAACTTGAAAAGTAAATTTTATGTTTTAAAGATAAACATTAAATATCTCTTAAATTGCAGAAGACTTTTGTAATATATTCATATGTATCTTTAGAGATCTCAGCTTGTTCAGTAAAAGAATATTTTATTTCAGAGGACATATAGTTAAGAAGAAAATATATAGAAAGAAAACCTAGTACAAGAAAATAACATTAATTTCATTTATTAGCATCGGTGATAAAAATTTATTTTTTAAATCTTTTATATTTCTATAGCATCGAGCTCAAATCTTAAAGAATCTATGAATATATATCACATGACAAATTTAAAAAAATTCAAATGTAATGTTATATCGTTTACATGCAGCTCGTATTGTAAGAGTAAAATAAAGTAGTTAGATTAAAATAAACTACTTTTAAGTTTCAATTAATTTTCTGTCTTTTCCAAAGATTTGGTGTGAATATTTCATGATCTTAAAATTTCTTTCGAAGTCATCTTAGACTCTTATCTACTGAAAACAAATTTACTTTTGCTTTTTCGTTTTTTGTTTCGATGTTGTCCAAAAAATATCTAAAACAGAAATTTAATCCGCAACATGAGAATCATCTGTTTTATTATAATTTATTTATTTTATTTTTCAAATTCTAGAAATATTTTAAGATTTAAAACATCTGAAAGAAAGAGGAAACCTCTTTCAAGATTAATTTCTTCAGTGCTTCCTTTTTATTACAGAAGATTCAACGCATTGCAAAAAAGAATTGAATTATATATTATCAGCCGATACAGATATTGGAATGATACTCTTTCAAGATATTTTATCATTATGTAGAGGGACGAGACTCATGTTTATATGGAATGCCGCTGTTGAAGAATTAATTTAATTTCAGGAACCATTTTTACTAGATGGCTAAGTTCCACGACACAGTACAAGACGCAAGACAGAGAACAACAACACAAGACATGTACACTAAAGAAGAAGAGAGAGAGGCATCTTGGGAAACACCCGGATGGCTCTAGTAGCTCCATCTACCATGAAAAGGAGAAGGCAGTGAATTGTAACCGCTACATTTGGATGATTATTTTTATGACATATGCTGATAAATTTTTAATTTCAATGATTAGTAGACAGAATTCTTGTAGCAGATGGTTACTTGTATTTATTTTATATTAGATTTATATTAGAACTCCTTCACACATTTCTTTTTTGACAAATAAAAGATAAAACTAAAGTTAATACAGCTATCAACAAATTTGAAGCCTCTTTCGAAATATCACGGTATTTACAAACTACCTTATTGATGTAAAATATCCAAATCCCTTCCGCACGAAATTAAAGAGTAAGTTAAAGGCTTTCCTAGTTCAAAGGAATCGCTCTGTTACATTTTCTTGAAAGAAAATGTTGTTTAGAACGAGCCTTAGTACATAGGCCATTTTTTTAAACCTCCGATGGACCGTAAAAGAAGACAATAGAGGACAAAATGAATTTATTATGAAAAGTTATGTACTAATATGATTACTTTTCGACATAATCGCCGTGAAGATTCAGGTATTTGTGATATCGGCAGACCGGGTATCCCATCTTCGAAGAACGTTGCTGCCAGTGATGTGAGATGGGCCTTAACGTTTATTTGAAGCCCCTCCTTTTTCTCGAAACTTTGGCCTCCGACATAGTTCAACTCAAGGAAGAGATGAAAATCACTCGTCGTTAAGTCGTCTCTATACACCGGATGATCAGACACGTCCAATTGAAACTTCTCCAGAAGCTGCATTCTTTGAAAGAGATCTTCTGTTGCGACAGACCTGTGTCCTTGTCCTTCTTCATCATGAACATCGGTTGCCCGTCTTTACATTTTCTGCACCATTCACTCACAACACCGCCACTCATAAAGCTTTCACCTTACGCTCGGCACGTTTTTCGGTGAATTTCTACAGCAATCTTTCCTTCAGCATGATAAAAGCGATACTACCCATCTCGCACTTGGAGGGAGCATAATTCCTTGTTGCATAAATTCTTGTAGGCATATTTACATGCCGACCGCTCAGCTGAAAATCGCAAACTGACGTCGACAATTGCTGATGTTATAGTTAGAGACATGCGCAATAGCCCACCGCGCATCCCAAAAATCTGCCATCTGTCTGTCTGTTTTCCGGTTCAATCGGAGTTTTAAAATCAGCGACCTCGTATATCGATATAGTAATAAACGGTAGAATTATAAATAGTTAAGAAATTTAGATGGTTAATGTCAAATGCTTTGTGAGAAAAATTGCATGATTCACTGACCAGTTCTTTTTGAAGGTTTTGTTTTTTCAAATAATGTCGTGTTTAAATATTTCTCATACAACTCCAAGATTTTAGGCGTATTATTATTGAATTGAGAAACATAGAGCTATAAAAATATTGAACGAAATTCTGATGTTGCTAGGGGATATTGTAAGATTAATTTTGCGCGAAAATATGACACTGGATAATATATAGAATAAATATCGGGTATACATATTTATTTATAATGTGCGGATGCGATATTTAATCTTTCGGTTCTTTTGCGAATGCTGAATATATATTACACTTCGGAAAGTTTCATTCTACATTCTCATATATTTTAATGATATACAAAGAAATAACTCCTATCATGTTGCAATAAAACCTCAATGTATACTCTATTAAAAAATATTAAATATATCAAGTAAATTAAATTGAAACGATTTTTAGAGACTTATTCATTCTTTAAAGATAGGTTTCCTAGTTGTATAATTTACGCTGAATTTCTAGAGAATCTTCCGATGTTCTTCTAACTCTAATTTTCTTCCAAATCTTCATTAGGAATTAAAAACGAATGTTGAAGAAACTTTTGATCCCATTATGAATTATTTTTGAACTCAGGCTATTATTGAAAATAATAATTTCCTTGCTTAATTTTGTAAGACAAGAGTCATTATCCGTTATGTTGAAAACGCGAATTGAGGTATCCGAATAGGTTGGGAGAATTTTTTTTAAAAAGTATGCGTAAAAATGACTTACAGAACTAAATAACAAAAAAGGCCTAAATAGTCACAATTAGAAATAAAAATTCATATATCATCAATAGTTTTAAAAATAATAATTTTTTTCAAGAATTTCAATAAAAATTCAATAAATAAATAAAATTCAATAATAAAATAAAATTCAAATTTCAATAATAAAAACAGTATAATTGAAAAAATATGGGACATATTAAATTTTAATTTCGCATGTGTTCTTCTCAAACTATCTAGAATGTTATAGACCGAAAGATAAAATTTATTTTTATAAATGCACTTTTGATCATTCAAAGTAGGTGTCATTGATTTTTCGCCAAAATTATCCAATGTTTCTAACTGAAACCACTCGATAAACTTATTTGTAGCGAGCGCCTGGGTCAGTGACCTGAAATCTTCTTTCCTTGGCGATGCTTCATCAGTAACTTGACAGGAATGGATTTAACCAGAGTTTTGAGCAAAAAATAAAAAGAAAAAAGAAAGTAGTTTAGATAGTATTTTTTTCCTACTAATTTTGAGAAAAAAGAGAGAGAAAAAAATATAAAGAAAAGAAAAGAGGAGAAATAGTTATTTTAGATGGTTCCTAGTTAATTGGGGCTCTAACTGAAAGTGACTGTAAAACATGGTTAAAAAAGCTATCATAAAATCTGCAGTCTATTACACCCTCAAAGGTTTTTAAGACATGTGTACCGAATTTCAATGAATTTTAGTGATTTGTTTTGAGATATCACGTTTTTCGGGGACCAATTTTAGTGAAATTTCCTTTTTTCACAAAACGCATTTAAAAATATTATAACACATTAGTTGACATAAATATCAAGGAATAAAATATTCAAGGAATAAGAATAAAAAACAAGGAATAAGACTGTTTTAAAATCTTAAAAGTTGTGGCTTTATTATTAGATGATAAAAACGTCTTTGAATTTTTCTTCGAAAATCACTTTTTCAACCTAGTCGGATACTTTAAGAATTAACCATTTTCTCAAATTTATGAGTTCCGTCTTCCCCTTAAATCTTTTGTATTTTAATATTGTGCTATTTCTTTAATAACCACATCTTTAGAATTTTAAGTAAACAGTATCTTTAATGTTTGCTATATTAAACTAGTGGAATTTTGTATGCTTGTTGGTAATAAATATTGAAATATTTTAGGAAGTTTAATTTCTGAGCCTAGCTATTAAAATCTTAATAACTTCAGAATTCTCTCCATTAGAAATGCTTCTCAACTAAACTTGAGTGTCTTCACGAACAGTGAGGCGGAAAGAAGTCATTCATAAGAATATGCGGTCTTCTGGGTACAGGAGAGATCAACAGATCGATAAGCCTGCGATCAGAACGGCTTTCATCGTACGGCACGTTCCATTCGCACGAGTAAATGAGTTATTTATAGACTTTATTTGTGATAGCGTATAGTAAAGCTTTGATGTCTTGTGTTTGAAGCATCTGTAAGTCTTCTGTAATTATACTCAAAGTTCATTTTTGTTTTTTGAATATTTACATTCAATGATATGTGTATGCAGAAATTAATTCTTCACAGAATATAGAGTTTTGTTTGCATATAAATTATAGTGCAATTGTCACAAAGATGCATAGAATTAGAGAATACGGTTTAAAAATAAAGTAGATTTATTAGCTTAAATTATTACATGAGAACAGTGCAATATTAATACATAAATAACAGTGAACAATGAAGATGCAAAGAATTACAGAATATTGCTTAAGAATAATGTAGATTTAATAGTATAAAGCAAACTCAAAGTGCACACATACACAACAATGCACAAGGACGATGCAAAAAATTACAAAATACGGTTTAAGAATAATGTAGATTTACTATCTTAACACTCTGACTCCCAAGCCGGCCATAACCGACCATGCACTTTCTATACTAGTGGGGCGGATTTCGGCCGGATAGAATAATTAAATATCATCCAACTAGAATGTTAAAGAACAATCCAGAATTCCCCAGAACATAAATAAACAATAAATAACATTTTGAAATAGAATACCAGTCCTTTGATTAAATTGCAGTGGTCGGGATTCGAAGCATTGACAAATAGGTTTACAGTCCACCAACTGATCTTCGGTGACCTATAGCTGAGTTGATTTGTGTAGAAATATGAAGAATTAATACATAAAATGGGAGTTCCGTCCAACCTAAGAATGTGTAATAACTGATGACAATACAATATAAAATAAAATATCTGTAAGAAATATAACAATCAAGAATAACAATATAGATGCATACAGGTTATAAGCATAAAAAGAATAACAATAAAATAAATACATATAATAAATTAAATAATAAAATGATAATTAATGAATAAGAAGAGGAACAAGAAATAAAATTATACAAATGTAATGTTTCGACTTAAAGAACAAAAACAATTAAATTTTATTGGAACTATTAATCATTTGGAAAAAGAAGAATCTCAAAGACAGTCTAAACTATATTCCTAATAGAAATTTTAGCCATCTTATTTTGAACTAAGTCCAATTTTCTTAAAGTACTGAAGCTCTTTGGAAAATAACTCTCTCTAATACTTTTGTATTTGGGGCAATCAAAAATATAGTTCCCTATGTTACGAGTATGTTTTCCACAGGCACAGTTTGGAGATTTGCCAAAAAAATTAAGGATATGCAGAACATGCAGCGAATAAGTTTATAAATATTCTGCAACATAAACATGTATAGTGCTAAGATGGAAATTGCATACTTCTTTAATTAAATAATACAAAAGTGATTACTTATTTGTTTTTCTGGTTATAATGTTTCATATGCGCGGATTACCCATATTAAATCATAAAATCATGTTTAGGAGAATGGAAATAAGCAACTAAAAATTTGATATCTTAGAATATCACTAGCTTTCGAATGCTATACGTCCCAAAATGTGATAATGAAAATCAGTCTAACCAGTTTGATTACATTGTCATTTTGCAGTTATGCTACAAATGAATATTCTTTGTTAATACATAAAATCATTTAATCTTGTGACATCTATCTGGCACCATATCTTCTACAAGAAAATAAAATTCTGCGTAAATGTATGATACTATTTCTACCATGATTTCGTTAATGGAATCCGTAAAGTTGCAATGCTGCGGATAAGCAGCAGGAAAAAGTTAACATTGATATGCGCAAAAATTCTGAAATCATTTAATTAATTTTTCATTATTTAATCGTTTTCATGATGCTCGTTTTTGTATCTTACATTCACATTCTTCTTACATTTTATTCATAAGCTTGCTTATATCGCTTTCGCAACGTGGAACTCAATCAACCATGCCGCTTCTTTATGCTTTATTATTTTTAAAGTTTAGCCATTTCACATTATGCCTTCTTCCTAGATTTTCTAATTTTTAAGAAAAGTCTTTCGAGATACGACGTCCCACTCGTCCCCCAGGTAGCACAACACGTTGCACGATATTGTACAATATTGTCCAATATTATATGCTATTGTATAATATTAAACAATACTGCCAATATTGTTCGATATCGTACAATATTCTACAATATCTATATGCCCCTATATTCGCATATTAGATACAATATTCAGCTTACAAGACCATTGGCTCTATTTCGTGAAATAACTATTTCTGTACTTCCGATCTTTCCAAATTGAAATTCCTTCCCTGTTTTAAACAATGAAAATATTTGCTTGCTAGCAGCCTTCGGCGACCAGCTTGATCTACGTAAATAAAATTTCAGCTAAATCTCTTATGCATAATTTTATATTCATGGCTCCCTTAACAAAGTAGTTTTAAACTTCAAATTGCTATAGACATTCAACACGCGATCTTTTCATAGCCTTGCCCCTATTTTGTTCCTTGTCTAAATGTAAAATACGCATTTTGTTTCAACATCAAATTGGCTCTGCACATTTTACGTCCAGCAGCATTCTAATTCACTTAGAACATGCTGATAAAAAGAATTACATCGTAGGAACGATAATCTTTCAGCTTACTGGATTATTACATTATTACCTACTACCTTGAGGACATCCTTTACGGTTTTCAAAGAAAAACTGATTAAATAAAAGAAGAATGTAAAATCCGGTAAGATATTTTCTTGGCTATCAACAACAAAAGAGAAACACGCAATTAAATATTTATTTAAACAAAGAAAACGATTTCAAATGCGTTCAAACAATGAAAAGTATTCTAGTTGTAAATTATGCCAAAAACTATTATTAAAAGGTTATTAAAATTGAAGAAAAACTTTTACGGCAATTTAATTAATATCATTGAAAAGATAATTTTTTAAACTTTCAGATGGTGTAAAAATTACTTTTGTGCTGTAATATTGTCGAAAGTTATTACGGAAAAAAAAAACAAAATTTTGCTTATTTTTTCCATTAATTAAAATTTCAAAAAACCGGCTCCGAGGTGAACATTTCCATCTTCCAAAGATTGTTCGTCCCAAATTTCGTAGATCTAAGTGCAACTAACTAACTGTAGAGCGACAACACACCGACACATACACATTCTTATTTATCATTAGTAGAGATAATGTCGAAATTTATCAAAAAACACTGTTATTTACCTCTGCATTTCATTAAGCACAATTTTAATATTCTTGAAATGCATTGAATTAAACAGATATTCCAAATAACGCAAAAATGCTCTGCAATATGTTACCATGTATTTACAAAATTGTATAGAATTCAGAATATTCAACAGCATCTTAAAAATATTGTAAAGTATCTTTGTGCTAATAAATGATTATGTTAACAATAAATTTTAGATTACATCCTAGTATTTTTATGACTATTTCAGATTTGATTAATACAGATTTATTATATAAAAGTGATAATTTTATTATTTATATTGAATAAGAAACGATACATTTGCATGTCTATTTATTAAAACTACTCTTTTGGTTTCTTACAAAGCCACTTAGGCGCATAATGTGGCCTGAATTGTGATACAATCTGCACTAAATGATTCAGTTATTTTGGCGGTGTGAAGAAAGATATTTTATGAATATCTCAAATTTGATTGATGCATATTTATCAAATAAAAATTGACACATATTTATCAATTATATTGAAAACTAAAAGAGAGAGATATATGCCAACCTATTAAGGGGGCATACACCCTTTAAACCTCCGAAGAATAAGGACAAAAACTGTCGAATTCGATGCATTATATATCTAAAACAAAGCATTTCAAGAACTAACTTTTTTCCCAGAAAAATATTTGTTATTTCTGTTATTGTACACACATTTTCAATTAGTAATCGATATGTATTTGCTTGAGAGAGTAATAAATCTGTGTATAATCTTTGCAGAAAAAAATGAGCACCTTGCGCGCATGATTATGATAAAATATTGATCAAATCATAATAATTTGGACATCTAAGTAATCCAAACAGCCTGTTTAAGAAACTGGACCTCAATTTATTAACATTTAAATTTTATTTTTATTTTATACACCAATTTAAATTAAGAAATGTCAAAATTTCAACATTTCTACACCCCCTGCCAAAAAAAAACTTCTTTGGTGCAAATATGTACAAAACCGTGGTTCAATTTGTAGAACATAGCACAATACATATTCAATACAGATTTTATGTAAATATATCCTACAGTTCTTGAGATATCGTGAGCGCAATATAAAAAAAAACATTTTGAGATATAGCGTTTTAAAGATATGGCCATATTCAATGTTTGCGTTGAAGAGCTGATAACATTTGCCTTTATAACTTTCACAATTATGGGAATTTTTTTAAGCTGTTTGTTTTAAATTGTTCAGAAAAGACAAGGAAATAATATATATATATATATTCATAAAATCGAAAATTTTCGTGGTTTAACAGTCGTATGTGCCCTTAACAATGATCCTCTTTGTTTCTTAGAAAGTCACTTAGTGGCATAATGTGGCGTAACATGAAGTACATCCTGCACTATATTAACCAGTTATTTTGGTGGCGTGAAGAAGGACAAATATCCCAGTCATAAAGTTCACCTTTCAGGAGCTTTAAGTCTTCTTGGTTGTCAGCGCCTCAGATAAAAGCAATCTGTCTTCCGCCCAATTACTTTATACTTTTCCCTGAGGAACTATTCAGCAGCGGTTTGACGCCCACACCTTCGAGTCCCGGGAAAACTGATCACTGAGAACCTGCTCGGAGGTGATTATTCTTACAAATGTTCAACAAATAAAGAATGAGAGTTAGGGGAGAACGTAATTTTCCTCACCTGCCACACTGTGTCCCCACCCTCCTCGTAGCACGTTCAGGGTTTCTTCTCGTTTGTTTTGTAGTTTTAGTTTCAGTTTTTTTTTTCTCCCTCCAATTCTTGGAAACAAAGGCAGTTTTCTGTTTTCTGCCTTTTTTTCCTCCGACGGAACAATTCCAGTCGTCAAATCTGAAGTGAGAAGAATGACAAGAACACTTGCAGAAACATAAATTATTGTGTTTCATCTTTCTTTTCCAGATGCTAGAAATCTGCGAAGTTTTCCTTCTGCCCTTTAATTTTTCACCAGCAGTATGTCATTTTGGGAGAAAATTAGAGAATTCTAATAAAACGCTTTTCTTCGTTTTAATTTTCTGCATCGATAACTCGCTCTTAACAACGATGTCTTACTTCTTATACGTAAATAAGTTTGCATTTAGAAATTTGCAGCGTGATTCAAATAATTTATTATTTATTACTGAATATGAGCTTACTCCCTGTGCAACACAAATGTACCGTATGAGGTTTACAGAAGTGTGTTTTTAACACTCTGACTACTAAGCCGGCCGTGGCCGGCCATGTGACTTCTATACTAGTGGGGCGGATTTTGGCTGGTTGTTGTTCTGAAAGGGGGAGAAGGCAGTTGAGCAAGTGGTCATTAAAGGGACCCTTAGGGGAGAGATAAGACATGAAAGGCCTGCCATTCATATCTCCCACCACCCATAGTGAGGAGAAAAGGGGGAACCGGGCGGACGAATCTATTTCACCTATCCATTAGTAAACAAACCTCCGTATACAACTGTATTTAGATATTGAGAACACTTAGTAGTCAAAGGGTTATACAATTCAGTATTAGAAGAAAAACTTTCTAAAAACTAAATAAAAGTAATGAAGAATAATTTAAAGAAATAATAAAAACACAACAACAATAATACAAAATAATTTGAAAGAATTGGAGAAAAGAGAGTAAAAATATAACTAAAATATCTTAATACGAAATGCAACCAAGTATTCATAACCAAAATTTCATTAATTCAAGAATCAATAATTATAGATTTTATAAAATTTTATATGGATAACGGTAAATAAGCTGAAAAATGTATATAGGTTTATTTATTTTCTAATTTATATCGTCTGATAGTGTCAGGATTTATAAATGGATTTATGTATATTTATTTTTTACAAGATAGCTTTTGTGACTTAACACATTATAATTTAGGCCTCATATATGTATATTCATTACAGGTGACTCGTTATCTTATTCAGAATTGGTTGTTTCTAACTACAAAGATCTTATTGATTGTCACAGAAATTTTGCTAAGTATAATGTTTAACATTTATTTTCAAACCATAAATAATTATCTAATAGACAGCCAATGATTGTGTTAGATGATGTATAGTATATGTATCTTGGCATTTCAACTAAGAATTATTAGAAATATTATCTACTGCATTTTAAAGAAATAAAATGTGAAATATGAAAAGAAAATATTTTGTAAATTTTCATTATATAAATTTAAAATCTTTTTATGGAAAGAAATTAAGTGATCTCAAAAAGAAGAAAAAAAAAGGATTATATTTTTGTTCTTCATTCTGTATTTGATCACGCATATTTGTTCAAGATCTTCTTTTAAATTCTGAATTTCTGCTCCAAATCATGTGACACGCTTTTACGATAATTTAAATCCTCAAGTATGCTTTACATTATGGAGTATAGTACTTGAGTGTATTATGTTTCATTATATTAGACATAAAATATCTAGATTTTTAATTCATATAAAATTAAAAAATATATATAATAAAATATATATAATAAATATATGATAAAATTAAATAATATAAATTATACTACTCTGTGTAAATATTGTATGAAAGACATCGATAATTAAATTACATATTAATACGAAACACTTGTTTTAATATTTTATCCCGACGTTTTCACGGAAAAACCACTGCGCGGTCCCGAACTGCGCCTTTCTTATGTTTTTCAGCAAGTATTTTTTAAATGAAAAATGCGGCTATTTTATTTTGCGTAATGAATTTTACAATACATACCTATTGCAATCTACTTAAACTGAAAACAAATTGAAGTTCAAAAGTACTTCAACTACATAAATTATGTTTATGTAAAAGAAACTAAAACGCTTTACTGCAACTGTACATATTCTACACTTAAAAAAACTTAAGAAGAATATTGTTTTTATGCATGCTGGCTTTTCTGAGCGCATTATTCTTTTATACAGCTATCCAAGCTTTTATTCTTGCTGAGTGAGAAAAATATTAAAAATGCAATGTCAACTGCAAATTTTTAAACACGAGGAATTATACACGGCTGCTGATTTTACTTCCCAATTATTTCCTTACATTTTTAACCTTATTCTTGAAAATATTTCAACACTTCAGTCATATATTTTTTTTCTATTGGAAGATTATTTAAATTTACATTTTTTAAAATGTGGAACAGTTAATAAATACAAATTTATGGAAACAATGATCTTAAAATATTCCATGAATTACGTGTATAAATAGTGCCTTGAAGCATTTTATCAATAGAAGACTCCTTAATATGTGTGAAAGCAATGTAAGTACTTAAATAAAATTTGCCTTATAATAAGTCGAGAAACTAAAGGACTTGTTTCAGTTCTCCTTATTATTCATTACTTTCCAACTGGTGAAGCACATATATGAAATTATAAAATATTACAAAATTCTGTTCTGTATCAAAAACAAAATTATTTTGTTTGTTTTCTGGGATCGAGATCATCACAACAAAAATTTTCTTCCGTTCACACATTCTCTCCGAAGAAGAAAACTAAACATGAAGATTCTGAGAAATATTTTAAGTGTTCTTAAGAATTATAAAGAGCTACAAGAATCTGGACCATTCAGCAAAACGCTTAAAGTAAAATAATTTGATTAAAACAAAGCTCACAGGTTTACGCTTATCATAAAAATTGCTTAGCAAGCTAACTACTGAAAAATAAAGATCATGATTAATTTTTCAAAAATGGTATTCCTTTGATTACATATTTAAATAATTTTTTTCTTAAATTATCATGTGTTTGAAATACCGAAGCAAATGAGTTTAAAAGTTCAAGCTCATAGGACAAAAAATGTTGCAGTTTTTACTTCTCAGAAAATTAAGAGTACCGAAATAACGAAGTGGAAATTTAATTTAAATGGAAATCACGCAAAAACTATCGAAGTTTGAGAGCGATGAAAAGGAAAAGAAAAGTGAATGAAAACTCTTTTCGCAGCACATAAACACAATGTGATTAAATATATTCAATGTGTTAATTTTAACAGTCTCCAATCATCCGATTCTTTGCCTTTAATTCGTTAATTAACAACTTGAGCGAGAAGTTTTTGGCAAGGAAACACTTTTTCCTTTGAATTTCAGAGAAAAATACACAACCTGTGTTAAGTGAAGTGCACCTGAATCTATTTTCATAGGCAACAGAAAAAGGAAAAGTTTCCAAAGTAGCAAATTTGTTTATATTTCTTAACGAAAACCGTTAAAGACTCGAATTCTACTTTATTCATTTTCTTTTTTGGCGCTAAATCAGAAGTTTTTAATTAACTGGTAATTCATTCTTTCCTCTGCTTCCATACGAAAATCCAATTTATGTTTGCGTGTTTCACTGAGTTGGAAATAGAAACCGAATTTTATTTCCAAAATATATTAACGCATAAGGATATTTTAGACATTCTGAAAATTACATTTTATTAGTGTATATGGGGTTTCACATCAAACTGACAAATCTTAATTCAGAAAGTATTTTGGAATTCACCAGACATTTACATTATATCTATTTCATCTATTTTTGTAATGGAAACCAAATCAAGGTATAAAAATGATTTTTAAAAAATGAAATTAAAATGAAACTAGACCCTTAGGCGCCCATCGGTTCACTCGTAATACTAATGGTCTGTGGCTATGTTTTCAGCTTGAAATTGGCGGTTGTAGAGGCTGCGGGACTCCGACCAAGTTTTAATTTTAGATTCCACTCGAAAATGGACGGTGGTGGGAGTCAAGCAACCAATGATGACATAATCCAGACGTCATAAACTTTCATATAAAATTAAACTGGTCGTCTTGTTTCGCCAATTATTTTAACTCTATGAGCCCTTACCCGCCTCAAACCGCCCCGTTCTACAGAGGCCGGTCTCAGGCGGTTTCGATCGACTGAGCGAATTTTACGGGAGAAAAGTAGTTCCTTTCTTTGTTGACAATTGATCGCCCAACCTTAGTGTCGTCCTCCTGGAATTTCTGTAAAGCAACGGAGGATTCCAGTTTCTTTCGGTGAACGAAAATTTACTCCAGTTTTTGAGGTACTGGAATTCTCACTCCAGTCGGGTTTAGAGAATTAAATGTATAGATAGTGTCTTTTACCTTATAACGAGATAACCTGCAATTATATGAAAATTTCTAAACCAAATGTTATTAGCTGAAAGATTTAATTTCATTTCACAAAAAATAATCTGGGTTGTTCTTCAAATTTTAATCATTTCTATCTCTTAACATAGTTACAATTTTCAACGGCATTTACAATGACATGTTGGAGGATTAGCTTTAATAGTTAATTTGTTTTTCGATATCATAGCTAATAAGTCAGAATGTTCACCATATGCCACAAAAATATTTGAATCTGTTCACTATTTTTAACCTTTTCCTTACCTTTACAACTGTTGTACCAGAAGATATTTTACCTTTGAATGTGGGACGGTACAACTGCTGTACCAGACGTAAGGCGGAATTTCACTCCCGCATTCAACGCAGCTCATCTGGTTTAAGTCCCCGTAGCCAAAAGGTTAATAAGTAATATTGAAAAAATTGGATGTTAACATTAAATTTCATTTTTATATCTAATAATTTGACATTATTTCTGTTGTCTAATTTTCTTAACTAGTTTTGAAAAGCTGCATATATTTCAGTTTTCAGTAAATTGTAATAGTAAGAAAAAATTTATAGTGCACTAACTTCAAAATCTTTTACTGAGACGTTCAGACATTTGCATAGAGAATTGACTCCGATTTGCAATAAAAGCCTATTTAAACTTAGAGGGAAAACTCCAATAAAATTCCAAATTAATACTGCTATTTTATTTTAGGTTTGAAAACTGTTTTTGATTCAACTAACCACAAGCTTTCTCGATTTTTGATAACATCAGATTTCTGATCAAAAATTGTAGTTTCCAATATGAACTAAGAAGCGTTATTAAACATGGCTACATAGATTCAAAAGTTGTTTTGCGCCTCTTTCTGCGCAAATCTGTTGCTGGATACTTATTTCTTGATTTTTGGGTTACTTCCCTATTAGCAGAATGTATTTTACGATATCTCAACGATGTCGCTACGATATTCTAAATGTAGCACAATATCATGAAGATATCTTATGAATATTGTAATTTATCTTGTGCTAACAGTGTTTTCTCTTAATTTCTTCCTACCGATTTTGATATTCAATTAGAATTATCTGGAACGTGTATACTAATATATTTATCATAAACATCCCTTTAAACTGAGATCTTTGATTTTTATCATTTAATAATCACAAAGTACCGATTTCCAGTGTGCATTTACACTAAAATTCTAGAATGGAGCCTAAAAGAAAGTAAAATTATGTTGATGCGTCAGAAATCATCTAAAATTTTATTTGGTTATTTGGTTCTTTTCTTTAACATTGCACTCTCTTTAGATAAATCATTCTTAAAAATCTTAAGGTTAATATTATTTTTTTTCAAAACGTAGCGATTTATTTGATTCAGTAACTTCAGTTTGAAATCACACATTTCATAATGAATAATGTCAACTGATTGATTCAAAATGAATAATGTCAACTGATTGATTCAAAATGACTAATATCAACTTTAATTCAAAATGACTAATATCAACTATAAATTTACCTATTTTAAACAACTAGCAATGCTCTTATTTCATCAATTTAACTAAATATTAATCCAAATTAAGTGAATGGAATCAGCTGATTTTTAGAGGAGGCTAACTTTTAATGAAATTATATTCTCAATCAAACATGTGAATTCAGAAGAATAGATTAACCCAACAGTGATTTGTGATGTTTCATAATGTAAGAAAGTGCATGGCATGCCAAAAGAAAACGGAACTTCAATAACTCCAGATCATCACTCAAAGCAACTTCTTAAATCTGTAGGAAAAACAAAATTAATCATACTATACTTGACCTACAGGATCCCGTAAAAAATAAAGCCTTGAGTAAAGAAATCTTGACAGCCCACTGGATCACTCTCCGGATTACGAGGCGTTTTTATTCGCCTCATAGTAGAGAGTGATTTTCTAACAGTTTACCAAACAGAAATAGGTATAAATTAAGCTCTACTTGCATGCTCTGCATTCCTGGCGTTAAAATTTGTACTGTCCTTCAGTCTGTGCTATGCTCTGCATTTCTGGCGTAAATATTTGTACTGTAATTCAGTCTGTGCTATGCTCTGCATTTCTGGCGTAAGGATTTGTACTGTCCTTCAGTCTGTACTATGTTCTACCTTTCTGGTGTAAAATTTGGACTGTCCTTCAGTCTGTGCTATTCTCTGCATTCCTGACTTTAAAATTTGTACTGTCCTTCAGTCTGTTCTGTTCTATTTTTGAATATTTTATGCAGATACTATGAAGCACGTAAAAAATTCAATATTTCGAATTTTCTCTACATCTTTTTCCTGTTTATCTTTTAGAGCAGAGTAAAGCACAACCACTTAACAGTTTCTTTTTTCTGCCATATTGTGTCCAAAAATAAGCATATTTCTTAGAAACAATTCTGTTTTCAAATTGGTTTTATAAATTCAAATCAACAGTCAAAACAGTTATAAGTATTGGTTTTTTTAATTTTGATAATTTTTAATTTCAGGTGAAAAAATGACATAAAAACTGGTTTATACTTGTTTTGATATACAACATTAGTTAGACTGCTGGAGCCATTACTGGAAATATTGCAAAGTAAAGAAAGTGAAAATTCCGGGAAAATAAGTGGATTGCCTTAGAAATATGATCTGCCCGAGCGGCCTTCGGGCAAAACTGTGAAGTGGTTAAAGCATTTTCCACTTTAGATATACAGATATTTTAACTTGGCATATCGTCGTCATCAAAATATCTTTAATCAAAACCTATTGGCATCAAATCATACGACATTTTGATGTATCAGTTAGAACCCCTAGCAACATATGGCATTTTGCGACAACAAGCAACAATCACGTGCAATAATTTGAGAGTAGATGTAGCTAACCTATTCAACCTGTACAAGCCTATACAACCTCTACAGTACGCCGCCCCATGTCCCCGTGCTTGATGTCATTACGGCAACTGAACCGGTATACAACCTAGACAACCGTTTTGCATTGATAAAATGTTTTGGCAAATTTGACAAGCCGCATTTTGATACAGCAGTGACAGTATTCCTCTTTATGTTATGTTCCTTTTTCCATGTTTATTTTTATCAATGAATTATATAACTAAAAAACCTTATTGATGCGGGACCACCTGACTATATCTATCCTGTAGTGTCAAGATTCCGCTTTATGTTATGTTACTGTTTCCATGTTTATTTTTATCATTGAATTATAAACCTAACCAACATTATTGATATGGGATCACCTGACTAATATCTATCCTGTAGTGTCAACATTCCGCTTTATGTTATGTTCCTTTGTCAATGTTTATTTTTATCAGTGAATTATATACCTAACCAACTTTATTGATGCGGTATCACCTCACTAATATCTATCCTGTAGTGTCAACATTCCGTTTATGTTATGTTCCTTTTTCCAGTCCTGGACTGTATTCCCCCTCCAAAACCAAAAAAAATCAGCAATAACCATAGTTAATAAGAACTTTAAGCCTTCCATCATAGTAAGCAAAAAGTATGCTGTAGCATTCAAATTGCAAACCGGCCAGAATCCAGCAACCTTCATTTCGGCCTACAACTCCCCATACCCAAATATCCAGGAAACCTTACAGGAATTGCAAGAAATAATCACGTCTTTAAGGGATGAATCAATCATTATAGGAGCCGATCTTAATGGACATCACACCATGTGGGGCTATAGAGCTATCAACTCAAGAGGAGACAGAATCCTTAAATTCCTCTTAGCGAAAAATCTCTTCATAGCAAACAGTCCAGACGCACCACCTACCTTTGAAAGGGGCATTTTCAAGGAGGGACAGACTTGATAATTAGTACCCAAGACATAATTAGTAAGTTTGCTAAATTGGAGGTGTCAGAAGAACCGTCTCTCAGCTACCACTAATAAATTAACGTTAAAATACAATCACAAATCCAGAACAGCACCTAAATAGATTCAAAACCCTTCATGGGAATCATAGAAAATTTCTCAATAAACTTAAACCTAACATCAATCCCCTTCTGGAAGAAATAAAAAAACAGCCAAACACATGAAGATATCAACAAGACCACGAGCCATCTCCAAAATAAAACTATAGATGCCTGCAAGAGCACCTACAAAATCAAAAAGCAAGAAGTTGACAGCCAAACTAGAAATTGAAAAAATAGGCTGAAAATGCTGAGGTGACGGTCAGAGAGAGCCCCACAAGATCACAGAAGAAGCAGAGTCCTGACCTTAAAAAAGGACCAAGCCCTTTATATGAGACACTTTAAACAGGCTAAGAATTCTGGCTGAAAAACATTCTGCACCAACGCCTCAAACCAATATGGCAAACAATACAAAGCCGCCTTTCCAAAAACCATTTCTCCCGCCCATGTCATAACCTTAAAAAACAACAACCCCACAGGGGTCCAGCTTAAAATTTTAGACAATATCCTGGAACAAGTGTTCTTGAACCTTCTAGATTAAGCAGATCTCCCAACAATTAGAACTAATACACCAGACGATGCCCCCTTCACAAAAGAGGAAATTGCAATTGTCATCAAAAATCTTCATAAGGGAAATGCATCAGGACCAGGCGTAATTGTCAATATAATTAGTCAACAAATAAATAAACGTTTTCCTATCCTGTTCATGGAGCTTTTCAACAAATGTCTGCATGTCGGGAAGTTTCCAGACTCGCTCAAATTAGGTAATATTATCCTATTCAAAATAGAAGGTAAACCTGAAGACGAAGATTCTTCTTATCGACATATTTCTCTACGACATACCCCCGAACTCGGAGCCTAAACGGCTCCCTGTCTGTTGGATGAGTATGTGTGAAACTTTATTGAAAAGCAAAAGCAAAAAAACATCATTAGATATAAAAACATTTGAAAGGGAACATAATTATACATGAACAAGGAAGAATAAAATAAAAACACATAGAAGAGATTACAATCCGAGTATAATATAAAATATTTACAAGAGGAGTTATCATATTTGAGTGCAGTGGAAGGGTTGAATGTTTCCTTTAGTTACAGTTTTTCATACAATTGCAGCTCCATGATTCGGGGCTGATAGTGCTGTTCGATGCGAGGAAAAAGAAGAATTGAATAACGTATTACCACCGGTCATATTGATGAAAATTGTCGCCACCATTCTAAAAATCGTGGGACTGTTTTTTTTTTTCTGTTTTGTTATTTATACTGAGGGATAGCTGGAATTGTTACTCAAGGATTGGCAGTGATGTGAAGAATGAATTACGGAAGAATTGGTGTTGGCTGGTTTTGGAAAAGTCTTAGAGAAACTCCTTACCCAGGGGCTCAATTACCACCTGGAGAGACTTAACAAGATTAGCGCCAAACAGTATGGATTGAGAGAGGGGCAATCGACAGAACTAGCAATTCACCATCTCATTAAAAAAATCAGTGAAGGCAAAAAGAAAATTCCTCATGTCCTGGTACTCTCAATAGACATTAAGGGCGCATTCAATAACATTCAACACTTCTCAATTGTCAAATACCTGAACAATAGTCACTGCCCCAAAGACATAAAATATTTTCAGAAATATACTGCTAAACAGAAAAAATTATTCTGAATTCCAGCGAAGGACCAGCCATTAGAGATCAGAGGATAGGCTGCCCACAGAGTTCCTGCATTGGTCCAGCCCTCTGGAACTTAGTCGCAAACGAAATTCTGCAGGAAACCTGGTTAGAAAACACAGCCATATAAGCCTTCGCAGACGACTTTGTTATCGTCTCTCACGCCCCCACGAAAATAAAAATTTAAACCCAAATCCATGCAGCAATAGGAAAATTCATTAACTGGGCCAACAAAAATAAACTTCAAATTTCTACAGACAAAACTCAATACATCTTCTTCAGCAAATTAACAAGACCCCCACGGATTCGCTGGCAAGGAGAGACAATCCAAAGAAACACACGCAATAAAATATCTCGGACTCCTTATAGATGACAAACTAAACTGGAATGAGCACCTTAGAAATATCTCAACCAAATCATTTATTCTTTACCAGAACCTACTAAAGATTACCGAGTAAAACTGGGAGTTTCCTCTTAAACTCAGAAGAATACTGTACAAGACTGTAATAGAAAGGATGCTTTCTTATGGAGCTGCAGTCTGGTGCCTAGACCCACCAATTAGAATCAAAAGACAGCCTAACACCATCCGAAGAACATTCCTGCTTATTCTTACAGGAGCATGCAGCAACCTCGGCTCTCCAGGTCACACTTGGAATTTCTCCTCTCTACCTCCAGCTCCAGAGGGAGGCTAGACTCACAGCTATTCGAAGACTGAACATCTCCCTTCCGGGCTATTTGACAACTCTCGTTCCTGGAGAGTTTGAAAAAGGGGAAACGGGCTGGGCTGCACATCTCGCTGAATGTCCGACAGAAGAACAGATTTCTTTGGTAGATGGCAGGGGGTAGGGTAGACCGGGACTAGTTGGGCCGATTTTTCTTCTAAGAATTTTTAAAAAATTAGAATTTAACATTTTAAATGATTTTTAATGCAAACACTATCAGTGTACCTTCAGGAAGAATTCACCATAATATCATTTGAAAATATGAACTATTAATATTAATTTAAGAGCTGGAACTGATACCATGTCGTGCGTCCCAACCTGCCCCGGCTGCGGGGTATGTTGGGCCACATCACGGGGTAAGCTGGGCCACATCACGGGGTAAGCTGGGCCACATTACTTATTTAATATTCTGGTAAGGTAGAATTAAAGAAATATAAAAAAAAACTTATCACATTTTACTTTTCATGTCCTGCGAACGATAACACAAGATAGCCTAAAGAAAAATCTCTTTCATGCACATTTCCTTGATGAAGCCACAAAATTATAAAGTTGTAAAATTAAATGAAGCAAAAAGCCAAGAAATTGAAAGTACAAAATTGTTAAGTTTTATGTTAAAAACAGAATTAAAGTACTTCATCGTTACAATTTTCATCAGTACAGTTAATACAAACATAAAATACTGTTTCGCCGGTATTACTAAAACAGCTGCTTTCATTGTTTCAGAAGAAGCGTTCCCTCTATCCGATTTTCTAATATAATGGCGAACCATCTTAGCAGGTAGCCCTACAAGAGAAACAAAGTAGCATGATGTGATTATCACAAAAAATTCTTGCATATTATTATATTTAAGGCAGATAAATAATAATATTAATATAATAATAATATAAATAATAATAATTTAAATAATAATAATTTAAATAATAATAATTTAAATAATAATAATTTAAATAACACAGTTGTGTTATTCTCCAAATTGTAAGGTTATATATACAAATCTGAAGCATATTTACTCAACAAAAACTGAGATACAATTTTTAAATTCATCGTAAAATAATAACAGCGCATTCTGTTGTGCAATTATAATTGAGATGGAATCAGCTTAGATTTTCTTAACAATTATCTCGTATTTTAAATTTGGTTCATATCCCATAAATTCAGATATATTTGTATATCGCTCATCATCAAAAACTGCGTAGCAGCTTCATTTGATTTTAAAGCAACATTGAATCATAATAGTTATTCATAATAGACACGCCATATATTAATCAATTACCATCAAAATTGCAATTCCATCTCAAAAGGAAATTTTTAAATCTTTAAAAATATTACTAAAACTGAATTTAAATTCTATATGCATTTCAATTTAAAATATTTTAGCATAATTATTGTCTTTTAACAACAAAGGAATGTTAGATATGATTTCAATTCGCAAATTTTGACCATCATCTATACTTTCTTCCTTTGAATATAGAAGAAATGAAAAAGAATAATTATACATGAAATTGAGAGAACAGTTACATAAATCAATTGATTTAGGGACTTCGTTCGTTACAATTAGGCTTCGGAGATACTATGTGGCACGTTCGCTCGCCAATTCCACAGGGTCAACATTCTACGGGGCCCCCATGCGAAGTGGCCCAACTTACCCCATGTCGCCATTTTTGTTTCTGATGGGTGTACGAATTTACTTTCAAAGTATTACAGTAAGCAAACATGCCCTACAGTAACTATGAACAGTTATCTTTTAGAATATTATTTGTAAAAATGGAAATTGTAATATATAAACATAGAAAAAAAAGATTATTTATTAAGAAGGAAAGTTACTCATCTTGGCAAAAATTAGAAAATTAGAATAGATAGTTCTTTAGTAGACGCTGCATCTTCAATAACCTTTACGGGTAAGAAGAGGGGGAGGGATGACACATACTTGGCTGGAGTAACGGCGCTATCTATCGGAAAATATTTAAAATATCGTTACTGACCCAACGTGCTCCTATGCCCAACTAACCCCGGTCTACCCTATAACATCGGGCACCCGCATGTACACGGATGGCTCGAAGAGCGAAAAAGGTGTAGGGGTAGCATTTTGCGTCTGGTCAGAACAAAATATAGTCAACAGTCGGTTGGCAAAACTGCAAGACTACAATACAGTTTTCCAGGCGAAACTTCTGGCCTTGAAACACGCAACAGACCAGCCAATCACAATTCTAGTAGACAATCAGGCGAGTGCCCAGGCGGCAGCTACCCTTGAAGTAGAAACGAAACATCTAGAAAGATCTATAAGAGCCTTATCACGAATAAGAATATACACATTTCTTGTATCAAAGATCACGTGGGCTACGACGGAAACGAGGAGGCGGAAAGATTAGCAAAAGAAGCTGCTGAGTCAGATAGAGACCCACTATCTGTTAAGGCACCGATTTCCTTCCTGAAATCAATTTTCAAGAAAAAGAATGTTGGAGGATCGGTTGTTAAACTATGAAGATGAAGATGCCGGGTGGTCCACATTTAACATCCTGCCAAGAGCCTCGACTCAACCATGCTACTGGAAAAGGGAAGAAATCCTGTTTTTTTCAGGACACGGCCCATTTCCCTCGTACTTGAAAAGGTTTAACCTTGCCTCGACAGCAAATTGCCCATGTGGAAACACAAACGGCATTCCTTGGTATTATGCGACAGAGTGCATTGTGACTGCATCCTTCCACATGACTAAACCGTCATAGCAACACTAGCTAATCTGGTTCCGCAACGACGCTTCTAACAAAGGCTCCCGACTTAAAATCCAACAATTGCTTCACCATCTTAATGACTTTCAAGAGCTTTTTTCTAATAAATCCATGATCTTCTTTCACTTCAAGCCTTTTCCATTACTTGCAAGCCGACATGTGGAATTGTTTGCGCCCTCTTCGTCGAAGTGACAGCGCACCTGAACTATTCCCCGCTTCCACATAGAAGAACTTCCACTTTATGGAGAAAAGAAAAATCAAAAGAACAGACAGTCATGTGATTTAACACTCGCATTTTAGTTTGTTTTTGTGGACTTCTTTATTTGATTAGTTTTTATTCTCTCTTCTTTGCTGATATTGTACACTTCATACTCATATTTCTTTCCTTTTTACAGTTTTTGTTTGTATATGGTTTTATATGATACTCCATTTATTTCTTGTATATTATCCCAGAATTTTAAATCTGTTTTTTTGTAACCTTCTCCATCTCTCTGCCTTCGTCATTATTTTCTAGACAGTTAAGGAGCGTCTTCCGATGTCTCTTCCACTTCATGTCCTCTACACTGTTATAATAACCAAAAGGTTATAGTCGCAGGGGCATGAAGTGATGTTCTGTTCTGTTCAATATCTAATCAACTTTATTGATGTGGGACCACCTCACTAATATCTATTCTGTAGAAGAACAGCGCCCTATCTGCCTTTACTCTGCAAAGGAAAGACAATATCAGACAAATTTCCGAGACACCCTTCAACTGATAAGAGCAAGACGTGATCTTAACTTAAAACCTGCATAACGGGATGATAGACCCCCATCATAGACTGACATACATACATTGATATACGATAACCTCTCATATGTCAGACCAACATCAACAATATGGAATATTTAGAAGCAATCCTAGACATCATCTGCATGCATTGTAAATTCATTTGTAATTGTCCGCATCATTAAATTTATAATTTCAATTTAGTGACTGTTAAATTGTTTCTCTACATCTATATCCGTTAGTGTAAAACATTTTTTATGTACGTTTAATGATATACATCTATTCGTACGTTTAAAATTAATTAATATATTCTTCTGATGTGTTTCATTCATCTCGAGAAATGAAATAGAAAGAAATGAGATTCACGAGACGCATTTTGATGCTAAAAAACTGAAATTTATGTTTTAAAAAATAAAGCCACTTTCAAGCAGGATAGCCATTTATGTAACACTTTGAGGACTTATTTGTTTTATGTACTATTATATTTGTTAGTGACTAAAGGCAGTGACCAAAAGGCATATTGACCATCAGTGACCAAAAGGCATATTGACCATCAGTGACCAAAAGGCATGCCTTAATAATTTTATAAATGCAAAAATTTAAAACAACTTGTGTCCACAATGGTATAAACAAAACTCAAACTTAAAAAGAAGTTCAACAAGCCTATGTCTTTAATCCATCTACTTTATTTCTATTAACTTCATTTGCTCGTACTATTACAAAACATGCTTCAGATACTTTAAAGAATTAATTAATTACTGTGTTGGTGAATCAATTTGTTACAACACCTCTAGCTAGTTTCAAAACAAACAAAAATAAAATAACTTTTGTCCCTGTTTCATCCGCAGTTACAAAAACGCTGTAAATTCCGGAAAAATTAATTAGTTAGGTGAAACTGAAAGCCATATCTAACTTTCCCATGACATTTTCCGTCACCGAGAGCTGTTTGGATAGTATAATAATATACTGTCGAGATTAATCTAACTTGACTCAGCGCAATAATTCATTAACTGTTCATAATAAGCACAATGCATAACTGTTATATGCAAGTTAAAGCGTTTCAAAGCGGTTCTTGTAATCATGTTGACTGTCCCAAAAGGGTTCCGAAATGCTTTTCTGTGAGTAATTTGATAAACTAAATTCATAATAAAGCTACACAATATGTTATTAAATGCAATTAATGGTAATGCAAATATTTTGCTCATTTAGTGCGATTCTCCTATTGTTGAGCCAACACTAGTATTATTAAATAAAAAGTGCATTCAGTGTTCCATCGTCTTTATAATAATATAAAATCCCATAATATTAAAACCGATGATAAATAATATAGTTTGAATGATAATGCAGCACATTTACATATTTTTAATTCATAAGATATTCTTGTGCTTTATCTTGCTTGCTATGTGTGTATTATTAATTACAGCGCAAAATTTTTATTGGGTGAGTGTGAAAAACATTTTTATAAATGCTGCAATATAACTAATAAGGACTCGTTATTTGCTGGTATATATAGAAAATCCGATATTTTAGTAATATTTTAACTTAAAGATCCAGCTGAATGTAGAATATCAAGTGCAATCAAAAATTCGTTTTTATTGTATAAATAAAAATGAAGATAAAGTACATTGCTTAAATACATTTTAGCTATAATGACATTTTTCATTGCTTTCTCCTTTTCCTCTCTGTGGTGTGGATGCGAGAGGGTCAAGTTTTTCCCCCTTTGCGAAGGACTGGTATAATATATCCATCAGGAACTTATTATTTCTTCCCATAAGGTGTTAATACGTTGGAAATTGTAATAATATCCTGCAAATCCTTCTCTTCCCACATCTTACAGTATCAATATTTGTCTTTTCAGGTTCCGGCTAGCTCCTCTTCCAAGATGTCCCTTCATTTACGATACATCTGTTGTTGTTGCGACTTATCTCACTTATATTAGCGTAATTAGCTAAGTCCAAGTCCATGAGTCAAGGACTCATGATAAAGGGGAAGTGTACCAGCTTTTGTTGCGAAAATTGCTATAAACTCGTTTTTCAGGTCGCTTATAGGGAAGGACGTGTTTAAAAAATGGAAACAAACTTAGCAAACTTAGGCAAGTATCTGAATTGGCCGTGATGCGCCTAACCCATGGTAATAGATATTGCAAGGTATATAAAAGATGTGAAAATTGTGAAAATTAAATAAGCGCAAACAGATAAACGAAAATAAATGGCAAAACAATACTTCTAATATGTAGGAATAAATCTATGAACTTTTTCAGATATAAAGTCAGTATCATACATTTCGCAAAATACAAAAATAGTCGTAAGAATTGCCAGGCTCACGTTGAAACAATAAATGCTTTACCCCATAAAGCCGCAGCGTCCTAGATACACAGAATGACTCAGTTACCGTGACAATTATAATTTGTTTGTTAGCTAATGGGAATCACCAGTCCTACCAAAGGCTCCTCTCGTTGGAGATATATCTTTCATCGAGCATATGGCTAACACAACCACATGTCCATTACTATACCCCCAGGTGAAGCGAGAACCCTCTTATTTATTCGACGACTTCTCAACGAAATACTCGTGAACGTTGATGAGAAGAACTCGCTACGAATTCCAAAAAAATTTCGCATATTTATTTTCTTTGACTTAACAATAAAAGGGACGACATCCAGAAAAAGAAGGAAGAATTGCTTGCAATGGTTTAAGAAATGCGAGACTTCCGCTTTTGACGTAAATTTACGTCCCTCCATAGTGATCTAATGGGGTGTCGGCAAAGAAAAATTATGCCGCTTTTCATTCTAACGTTAAACGCTTATACCTCCGTAACCTAATATCATAGATAGTTGGATTTAGTTTCATTTAACAGAGAAACATGGACATTGAAGATTGCAAAAACAATTTTTGAATTTGGAACTGCGGTTTAGTCACAGTCCAGTTCCAAAGTTGGTGAAAATCACGAATAATTTTGACGACGTCTCAGCGACCAGTGCGACGCAGTGATCAACATAGCATACCGCGCTTTCTCATACCTAACTGTCTGATGGACTTACTCGCTTGCTGAAGTCGGTTGTGAGCGGTATATTAACCTGGATTTTCCAAATTTTGTTTCGTAGAACAAGAATTTTTTCGCGAAAAAACCCTACAATATTCACAAATCAATCACATAAATTGAAAGTTACAAAGAGCTACTTCAGTAGCATAATTTCAGAGTCACAAAGAGCTGCTTTAGTCACATAGAGCTGCTTTAGTCACATAGAGTTGCTTTAGTCACATAGAGTTGCTTTAGTCACATAGAGTTGCTTTAGTCACATAGAGCTACTTTAGTCACAGAAAGCAACATTTGAGTTAGGTAAGTAAGTTTAAGCCCCTCAGTTCCATTGGCCGTTTCGCAGAGACAGCCCCTTACGGTACATGGCAAGATGCTTAATCTTATATTTTTCACAGTGTAATTAATTCCAGTGTTTTACTAAATTCTATTTTAATATAAGTATTCTATTTTATGTTTTTTTGTTTTGTTTACTCGCCTTTCTTTAACTTTTCGCAACATCGCAAGGTATCTTCCGCAAAAGCGCAGGGCCGCCGAGGAAACAACCAGCTCGGGGGGGGAGTACTGACAAGCACTTTCTCCTCTCTCACTCTTAGAAACAAATGCCTCCAACGGCAAATGAACAAGCTTCATTGAACAATCACCATACGACAGTGGCACTTGATTTTTGATTAAGCAAGTAATAGGTACATAGGTGCTACTTGGCACCCTCGGTTTTAGGACTCTAGGTTCCCTATCATGGTTTGGAGTAGGTGCCCGTAGAGAATGAGATCAACCAACCTCCGGCCCCTCGAGGCCCTAGATCAGAAAGCCGCCCCCCGGACAGCTTTATTGAACAAAAACAAAATTTTATAGAATTTAAGCATTGTGGTACATTTAAAGTTTTGTTTGAGAGGCGGTAAACATGCTGAGTACAGATGCTGCCTCCGTTACATGCAAGTGAGGCCGTACTAGTTTATTGTGTTGTTGGTACAGAAGGGAAATTCCATGTGTTATAAATTTGGAAATTTGAAAGTGAACCTTGAAGTTGAAAGGGTGATTGCAATAGACATTAACTATGCACTTTGTTTAAAAAAGAAGCTTGATCAATTAAGGAAGCACTAACAATATGGACTAAAACTTGCCTTGAATAAATTGAGAAATATATATAATATACGCTGATACGTGACTATATACACAAGAGACATTTTTTGTTGGCAAATAAAACGCATTTTAAATTCTATGAGGATAATTAGGTGTGAAATGTGAGTCAGATGAAATGAGGTTAGTGGATACTATTCAACTTATACATCTGATTTCGATTAATTGCTCCACTCAGTTCAAATTCGGATTGTGTAGAACACTTCGGTGAAAGACTTAAACACATTAGAAATAAATGTTTGGAGCAGGATGATTATACTGGATACAACTAAATGCGTAGCAAGTGGCTATGAGAAAGTTATTGATATAAGAAAGTTATGTAGTGAAGAGATTATATACATATTTACATTGCAGAGTATCAAAGCTCTTAACCCGAAGGGACGCGAGGGGGTCATTTAATGACCCCAAGCACTCGGGAAACTTCGATTTCTAGAAAATAGCCACCTTTTCATTTCTTTCTTATGAGTAGCTGAGTTAGTCACCCCCTCTGCCTTTTAAGAGTATTTAGAAAGTATTTCCGTAATTTTTCGTCCCCTAATACACCTTTTTGTCAGTTACTGCGGGTATGGAATGACCCCGCGCGTCTTTCCGATTGTTCCACAGACCAGTTATTTCACGACGCTGATAACAGTTCGTTACTATCCTTTCTTAATCAAAGTATTTACTTGCTGCTCACAGCTCACAACGCCGTTCATATGGAAAAGAAATGCAGCGTTTACGTAAACTTCTTGCTAGAGTTGAAACTGATGAAGATTCAGACTTTGACACTGAAGACAATGGACCTGAGGATATTTTAGAAGAGAATTTTTTTAAATCATGATATTTTCAGCGCACATGATACGGAATCGGAAAAGGACGGATATTCTAGAAATGAAGAAGTGAATAACTGGGAATGGTTTTCATCAAAAGATGGCGAATAATAAAGATGTCGCCAAGTTTGTCTGCAATTCGCAAAAATGGTCGCCTAGGTCAGGGGTCCAGGCTCGCCGCTGCCCGTCACTCCATGCTTACCCCTGTAAAACTCCCTCCCCAACTATAAGACTAGCGAGGCAGGAAAGCGACATTACATCTTTGTAACAGTGTCTTACTTTGACTAATTAATCAGTTGCTTCATTTTTAAGTCATGTTATACACACATAAAAGAAAATATTTATTTATCAAATCTAGGCAACAAACAACTTTTTTTCATAAATCTCTGTAATGTTTTAAATATTTCCAACTCATTTATTTATAAGTATCTTCCATAACTAGATTCAATATTTTTTTTTCGTTCACATTAAGAACGATCGATTGTTAAGAGCATGATAACACAGTAAAACTTGAATTTCTTTCGGAAGTAAAAAAGAAACAGTAATTCGAAGCATTTAAAACCAAAGATTGTTCAGAACCGAACAACATTCGTATTACGTAAAATGAAAATAATAATTATGATAAATGTAGGTTAATGTGAAAATAATTTTCTCATGTATACTAATGGCAGTTTTGTAAAAATTTTATAAGAGTATACTACTCTTTATAATCTGTTACTTAGGAGAAAATAACGGTACTTTTCGGAATTGTACTTTATAATGTTTTTCTCGTTTAGCTAACTGGTATCTATATAACATATTTATAACAGCATATTACATTTTTATGCGTTGTCTAGGAGGAAAAAAATATTGTTTCCATATCAAATGAAAGTCATTTTATTCTTCTGTGAGAGTCTTCTATTAGCACCTCAGGTATACTTATAATTTTTTTGCGACCAAATTTCATATTTACAAAAATTTAATATCTTTTGTCTATCTAATATAAACGAATTTTAAGAACTTTTTTATTGAAACAAATACTGATGTGATAGACTTATTTTTGATTCAACAACATTAAGAATTTCAAACGATATTTTAGATACTGCTTTCAGATTTATTAAAAATTCCGTCTTCGGCTCTCACGAAAAATCAAATTTATAAAAAAAAATATTCGAAGTTGTTTAACTGTATCTTTTACTGCAATCGGCTTGAGTGTTTTACTTTGATCAGTTATGATTAGATTTAAATCGAAAATTTTTCTCGCTGTGTTTTAGCAAGGCTTTAACAAAGCTGTCGTGGCAAATTTATTTTGATTCAATAATTTTTTTTCACATCACAGTGCATATATTCCAGATAGTATCGCAAATCAAATTAAGGATAGTGTCTTCACAAACAAATTTTATTGATGCTTCCGTGCACGAACGGAAAAATTTCTTCTTCCTTTCTGCATTGAAAATACTTTCTGATTTGTAAAACTTATACGGAGACTTTAATACTAATAAAAATCTTATTTTCTTCATATTTTATTGATTACATTTGTTTCTCTTTTTTAAAAATAAATTGCTTTAGCACTTCAACCTCCTTTTATTTCGCGCTTCTTCAATTTGTTTTTGTGTTTACAATTAATGTGAGATAGCGAACACAATATTGGTCACTCGAATTTTCGTACTTTATAGTACATACTGCGTACTGCATAGTACATAGTACGTACTGCTTTTTGTACTTCTAATGTCGGTTTCAACATATCTTTTTTAATCGTTCACGAAGAATAAAAGTAAGTATTGCAAAAGTGTAGAAATTCACCGTCAAGATTTTGACCAATATCCACAATTTTGGACAATAAACCAAAATACTGTTTTTGGAATCAAACTTTTCTGCAAATTTGTCTATTTTTATGCTATTCATAATTTTAAAACATAATGAGATGAAAGCAAAAATGCTGGTTTGTGTACTCTGTATATCAAAATTATAGATTTCTCTCGAGTTTTCGTAAAATCTGGGAACCTTCCAGCGGGCACGCGTATGCAGGAGATATTTAAACCGTATATGTATTACATATTTATATCGTCTTGTTTTCCAAATAATAAATGCAACTTTTATTTATGTAATCTGTATTTATTAGCCCCATACTGAAAAAATATTATATAAATAAACAGTTATAAAGAACAAAATTTAAATAAATTATAATAAATTAAAATAATAAATTTTTAATAAAAAGATATTAACTATAAATTTATTAGTTAAAAATTAATTAAAACTCTTTGTATTATATAGAATGGCGCATATTGCAGCTATTTCTAATATAATACAGAAACGAATAATAGAAATATAAATTAAAAGGTAAAAAGTATAAATAAGAAACAGAATATTTAAACAGAAAACGATAACAATACACCTTTTTGCGTGGTCAACGCAACAGCATCAAGTGATTGCATCAACAAAAAATTACAACGATTAATATTTAAAACACATAAAATAGAATAATTTCTTTTACATTCTAAATTCTATTTTATGTGTTTTAAATATTAATCGTTGTAATTTTTTGTTGATTCTATTACTTGATACTGTTGCGTTGAGCACGCAGAAAGGTGTATTGTTATCATTTTTTGTTTAAATTTTCTGTTTCTTATTTATAATTTTTTTACCTTTTAATTTATATTTCTATTATTTATATAAATAAAAATTGCATTTAAACTTATAACAGAACGATATAAATATGTAATACGATACACAATATAAGTATCTCCACCATACGCTGCTGGAGGGTTAAAGGAAAATGTGTTTGTCTGCCCGCCCATGAGAATGTAAAGCGATAATCCAGGAACACAACGATCTAGATGGATGAAAAAAATTCGGAATGAGATTTTGTCAACAAAATTGTTTATCTGCATCAGATTTTCAACATCATCATTGAAAGAATAGATGTTCAAAATGCATTCTCCATTATGCTACGAAATTAAACATGGAACCAGCCGTATCGCTTACGTATACGAGAAAGTTGAGGAAAGAACACCCCAGCTGCCCTGATATTTGAATTTAATGTAATTTCCCATTTAATACATGTGGTATCCCGCCAGGAGGCGCTCGTCCACTTTCTCTGTACCAGATGACGTCACGTCACATGACCTTGCTCTGGTTAGCGACAGACATTGTTGTGCGATGGCGAGTTACGGAACGCAACGCCTAAACTGCCTACGATGATTTAACGACTTGATGTACAGGGCAGTAGCCACCCTCCTAATTCGTCCACTTATATTTTCTTTCTATTTACATGTCTGTGCCGTCTTAACTGTTAGTGTCGTCATCATTAAATTTATAAAATAGAAAAACGTGCCTCTTTTCTGACTTCGAATCACCACACACGGGACCTATGCTCCCATATTACATACATAAGATTACGCTCGCGCTGACTTTACTTATTCTTATAATTGTAATAAAATTTCTTTATTTCTTTCTTTGCAATGAAACTTAACGTATACGATTGTGTTTCCAGTCATAGCACTTGTTTTTGTAATTACAATTTAAAACATATGAGTTCACTCCCACTGGTTTTAATAGTTTTTGTAATTGGAAATTAATGCATATGAGTGTACTCCCAATGGTTTTAATAGTTCTCGTAATTGCAATTTAAAGCATATGAATGCACTCCCACTGGTTTTAATAGTTCTTGTAATTGCAATTTACAGCATATAAGTGCACTCTCAATGGTTTTAA